>MU226793.1:1763986-1775304 GCA_018584345.1 Thuja plicata
AATTATTTAATTAATTTTGGGAATTTGATTAGATGATTTGGGGAATAAATTTAGAGGAAAATAGATGATTAATTAATGATTAAAAAACCATTAATTAATAGATGAAAATTAATGTTTTTAATGTAAAGTCGCAAGCTTGTCCATTTTCGGGTGTCTACAGTATTCTATGTCTGTGTATAACATTGTTCCTGTTTGCCATCCAATGTAGGTCTTAGGGACACCGTTTATGTTAGTGCAATATTCGTGCCATCCTTGTTTCACAAAAGTGACAGTTTGGGGCAAGCATCGATAAGTATTGTGTCACAAGACAAACCATCCTATGACAACCTAGCAAACTCAACCTAACATGCTAGCAAAGATGCCCCCAGTGCAAAATGATTTGTTCCTAAGATAGAAATGCAGCCAAATCCCAAGCAAGGATAGGATATTTGTGAGGAAACAAAGTCAACCCATAGCACAGGTGTAATCATGAAGGCTTAGTATTAGTAATATATTGATAGATAGAGCGCAAAATACAAGTGATGCCTGAATGCCAAGTTTTCACCACTTGGCAAAACTTTCTCATTTTTTTTGCTACCAAGATGCTTGTTTTACCAGGTTTTCATCAAGGCACTTTTCTCTTTTTCAATTTTCTTTTTTCTATTTTTTCTTTTTTGAATATTTTTGTAGTATCAAGGGGCCTGATTGCCAGTTTTTCACCAAGGATACCTTTCTTCAGGACCTTTTCCACTATTTTGAATTTCTTCAGGATCAATGGTCTAATTTTTTGGGTATTTTCTAAGGTTTTCACTTCATAGGTTCGGCTAGCCAGACATCAAGCATAGAACCAATTCAAATGTAGAGTATTGATGGGATCTAGAAGGAAATCTCCCTCGGGTGTAGATAGTTGATAGGATCTAGTCCCAAAAGTAGTAGTGCTGTTATAAGGTCCCAGCCAGTTAGGTTCAAACTTTTTGTTATGTTCTCTGTTAGGCTAGTTTTTAGGATTCTCTTTCAGAATGAGATCCCCCACTTGAAAGTGTCATGGTTTGACCTTTTTATTGTACCCTTTTGACATTCGTTCTTGGTACACCTTCAGATGATTGAACACCTATTGTCTACGTTCATCAAGTAAATCTAGTGCATTCACCCTATCGATGCGGTATTGCTCATCAATAACAAGACCTTGTAAAGATACGTGCAAAGAGGTGATTTCAACCTCAATAAGTAGTACTATCTTAGCACCATAGACTAGGGAAAATGGAGTGGCTCTAGTTGGTGTTCAAATGCTTTTTTTGTAAGCCCAAAGTGCCAGATTTAGTTGTAAATGCCAGTCTCTGCCAGACTTATTCATAGTTCTATGTAGGATCTTGAGAATATTCTTGTTAGATGCCTCGGCTTGTCCATTACCTTGAGGATAATAGATTGAGGAGAAATGTTGAGCAATGTGAAACTGTGTGCAAAGTTCGTCGATGTCTTGGTTTTTGAATTGGCTCCCATTTCTATCACAATTGAAGAGGGTATCCCATATCTACAGATAATGTAGTTCAAGATGAACATAGCCACCCGTTTTCTTGTGGCTTTGATTAGCAGCATGGCTTCGACCCACTTCATGAAATACTCAGTGGCCTTAATGATGAACTTGTGTCCATTTGAAGAATTAGGATATATTTGTCCAACCAAGTCAAAGGCCCATTTTTGAAATGGCCAATGTGTTATGAAAGGTATGAGTTCTCTGGAAAGAACATGGATCATATTTCCATGTGTTTGGAATTTATGACATGTCTTTGAAAAGTGAATACCATCCTTTTCTATTGTAGGCTAGTAATAGCCTACTCTAAGCAGTTTCTTTGCTAATGAAAAACCATTGGAATGTGATCCACATACACCTTCATGGACTTCTTTTAATGCGCGATCCAACTCTTTGTGTTCTAAACATCTAAGAAGTGTTCCGTCGAGACCTCGTCTATATAAGTTATTAGTTATGAGGACATAATGCGATGCTGTCCTACTCAAGGCTCATTTTTCATTCCTAGATAGATCATTTGGTATAGATTGGTCAGTTAGGTAAGCAATTATTTTAGCATACCGAGATTGGTTTTGGGCATTCAGAGCATAAATTACTTGGTATTCAGGGGTATCAAAGGCTGGATAGGATAATTCTTCCACCAAGAAGTCATAGCGGAATTGATGTTCCTCCAATTTAACATGTATTCTCTATTTTGGGTATCTACTGTAATGTGATGAAGATAAATTACTTATTTAAATCATCAACCAGTTGCTTGTAGGGCATCAAATTCTCATCTTTCATCTGATAATCTCCATTAACTTGATTGATAATGAGTTGGGAGTCACCATACATGTGTAACTATACAATATTCCATTCCATAGCAAGTTTAAGACCGTTTACCAATGCTTCATATTTAGAAATGTTATTTGTGCATGGAAACATTAATTTGTAGGACTTGGGTATCTTGTATCCTTGAGGAGTTATGAATAGAACCCCTGCTCTAGAGCCTTGTTGCGTGAAGGAACCGTCAAAGTACATATTCCATGGATACTTAGTTAGATGCATTATTATTTCATCAGGGAACTCAATTCTTAAAGGTTCATCATCATGGAGTGGTGAATCAGCTAATTGATCAACGAGGAATTGTCCTTTAATATCCCTTTTGTACACATAGTCAATGTCAAATTTTCTCAGAATGAGGATGCACTTTTCCAGACGTCTTGTTAATGCTATTTTTTTTAGGAGGTACTTCAAAGGATCTATCTTTGCAATGAGCCTTACTATATGTGATAGAATGTAATGCCTCAATTTTTGTGATACAAAGACAACTATGAAGCATGCTTTCTCAATAATGTTGTAATTGAGTTCATAGGAGACTAGTTTTCTACTAATGTAGTAGATTGCTCTTTCTTTCTTAGTCTCATCCTCTTGTGCCAGCAATACTCCCAATGATGTGGTTGTAGTGGAAATATATAGGAGTAATGGATTTCCATGAATGGGTTCCATAAGAATAGGAGGTGTAGCTAGGTACTCTTTTAATTCTTTGAAGTTGGCCTCACAATGTTCATCCCATTTGAAGGTGACACCTTTATGTAGTAATTTGGTAAAGGGTTGTGCTCTATCTGCAAGTTGTGACATGAACCTCCTGATTGACTGGAGTCTCCCTTGTAATTTCTTCATTTGCCTAATGTTATGTGGAGGAGTCATCTTTAGTATAGCTTTGACTTTTGTTGGGTCTACCTCAATTCCTTTCGCTGAAATAATAAACCCTAGAAGTTTTCCTGATTGGACCCCAAAGGCACATTTCTTGGGATTGAGCCTGAGTTGAAATTTCTCCATACGTTCCAGTATCTTTCTTAATTCATCAATATGAGTATTCTATTCTTTTGATTTAGCTAAGGTATCATCTACATCATCCTCCATGTTTTATGCATCATATCATGGAATATAGTGGTCATTGCTCTTTGATATGTAGCACCTGCATTATTTAACCCAAATGGCATAACATTCCAGCAAAAGGTTCCCCATGCGCATGTAAATGTGGTCTTCTCTTGATCTTCAGGAGTAATTTTAATCTGATTATAGCCTGAGAATCTATCCATTAATGAATACATTTGGTAGCATGTCTTGAGGTCTATGATCATATCAATATTAGCTAGTGGAAAATCATCTTTAGGACATGCCTTGTTTAAGTCTCTAAAGTCTGTACAGATCCTGACAGATTTATTTGATTTAGATACTGGGACCACATTAGAAATCCATCCTGCATAAGCGATGACTCTGATGAATCCATCTTTCAATAATTTCTCTAGCTCTACTTTTACTAGTAATGCAACATGGGGATGCATTTTTCTGATTTTTTGTTTCATGGGTTTAATCCCAGGAGCTATAGATAAGTGGTGCATTATCAATCTAGGATCCAGTCTAGGAATATCTATGTAAGACCATGCAAATTTGATCGTTTTCTCTCTTAGGAACTCAGTGAATTGTGTATTCTCTTCATTTGACAAAGATTGTGCTAGGTGAACAATTTTAGGAACTTCAGTTGTGCCCAAGTTAACTGGTTGTGTTGGTTCTATCAGAACTGAAGATCTTTCTTGAAAATGCTCGAGGAGGATATCAAGAATATTATCCTTTGGCACCTCTGAGATGTTTTCACCACTAGATACATCTTTTGTTTTTATTATTTTAGAATTTGACACTGCCAAAATGTGGTTTTCACCGTCAGTTCTTTTCTTCTTTTTATTTTTCAATTTGTGACTGAGAAACTTGATATCCTCCTGTGACATGTTCATGCTCTTGGAATTGTTGGAAGAAGGGTAAGGTTCACAAGTGTTTAGATAGCAATCCAAAGTGTATTCATTAGGGAAGTCTAGGATAGGAGTAGGATCTGTATTATTCCAATCAATTAGATCTGGGTTTATCAAAGACAAGGAGTCAAATTTTGGGAAGGAAAACATCACGTTAGCATCAAGACTATTAACTAACATGACATGTTCTATTAAGTCTATTTTGTCAATGTTTAGATCAATAAGAGTCAGATTGTCATTATCAAAGTTGTTGTTAGTCATATGTGGACCAAACTCTAGTGACTCATCGATAGAAATTTCATCTTCATCTCTTTGTAGGAGGAGGCTCCTAGCTTGTCACCTCTAAATTTCTTCCAGACCTAGGAGAATACCAGTCTCTTCACTAATGAGTGCAGGAAGGAATACCTCATCTTCTTTAGGAATATCAACATTGTTAGGAGTAGTGTTAGAATGCTCTCTGTGTTCTCATGGAGCTGCAAACATGTGAATTACATCTATTTCAATGTCCTTTGTGGCAAAATATAGATCATCCCACTCATAATCATGTGAGGCAATTACTTCATCATCAGACCTGTTTAAGAATTCAGTAATAGTTACCTGATGTACCCTATTAGCCACTTGTAGATCAAATTGTGGTAAATTAAGGACATGTGAAACTGTGACTAACTGCCCCTAGTTAGGATGTGAATCTTGTTGTCGGGGTATGTCTTTAGTAGCTATTTCTATCAATGGCACCTCCAGGTTGTCTTCTGTTGTTGCTTCTACCTCTTGAATAGGAGCTTGTGGTAATAAAGGAATATGGGTGTCTTGTGGTACCTCAAATCTTGGCACATATTGCTATCCTTGATATTCAGGATTCTCCATACCAACATGTAATAATCTCTCATAGGACCATTGTTCTAGTTCTATTTCTTCTATTTCATCACTCTCTTTATCAGAAACTGGAATATCCCTTGAAGTAGGGTTTGTAGACTTATTATTGAAACCTATCCCTGTTTTATCTTTGGTATTCCTAAATTCCATGTGTATAGGTTTAATAAGTCCTTTTCCTTTTTTGCCTAAAGGTCCTTTTCCTTTATATCCCATTTGTTTAAGTAGGTCATATCCTTTACCATACTTTTCTTGGGATATTTCCACATGTTTTACCTTATCTTTCATTGTTTCTCCCTTGTGAATCCAGTCCAAGATTACATGTTCTTCTGTGTTATCTGTAGGATATGTGGATGCCTTAACCATGCAAGTTTCTTTGTGAATTTCTAGTGTTCGAGATGCAGCAAGTGTGAATGATGAGAAAGGTTTTCCATAGGATCTTGGTGACACTAGAAGTTCTGTTAATAACGGGGTCATGTCCAGCTTGTATTCTCCCATACCTATTTCTTCAAGTTTTAAGATCTTGCCAAAGCCTTTCATAACCACGTCTTTGGTACTATCAGGAACAATCTCTTTGGAAGCTTCCTTGTTATGCGAGACCATACTACCTGCCTTAATATTGTTGCAAGTATAATTGGCATCTGCAGGAATTATCACTTCCACCCCATTATGTGGTAACTTGATACACTAGTGGTAAGTAGATGATACAGCTTGCATTCTGTGGATCCAAGGTCTCCCTAACAATATGTTGTAAGCCAAGGGTAGATCTAGAACTTGACATATGTCATTCCTTTCAACTAGCCTGATTCTGATGGGTAGAACAATAAGACCTTTAGAGGATCTTTCTTCCTCATCATAAGCTTTGATAGTGATTTTGCTTCTAGAATCAATGGTCTATTCTGAGAGACCCGGTTTCTTGATTAGATTAAGGTTACAAATATTTAATCCCGTGCCTCCATCTATCAATACATGTCTAACATAGGATTTATGAATGAGGACTTCAATATGAAGGGGTTGATTATGTGGATGGGTCAATGATTTATCATCCTCTTTAGAAAAAGAGAGGTAATGTGGTGTTGAGATGTGATTAACCATTGCTTGGAATTTTTCTATATCAAGGTCATTTGGTACATTTGTGGAATGTAGGGCTTGTTCAAGAATTTCCCTATGCACTGAGGAGATTTTAAGCAACTCAAAAATGGAAATTTGAGCAGAAGTTCATTGTAATTGATCCACCAGGTTGTACTTTACTGTAGGCATAGTAACTGTTTGTTTTGTTGTTGCTGGTTTGGGGAAAGTGACAATAGGTACCTTGGAAGTTGGTGCTGGTTTTGATGAGGAATTGGGTCCTTTGATCATGACTTGTGCTTGACTTTGGGTGACCGCATTTGATTGGGAAGATGTGTTTTGAACACCCTTGATAGTGACCACATTAATTGATTCACTTTTAATGTCTAGCATATTAATCACTTTATCATTTTTAGAGTAGGCGTAGTTCACTTCATTTCCTTTTCCTTTAGATGCTTCCCCTTTCTTGTAATTAAGGAATGGCTTGTTAAATTCTGTATGATCTTCATTAGTGGTGTACCCTTCCACTTTGATCTTGCCTCCTTCAATAAGGTCTTGGATAACATGTTTGAGTTTAAGATAGTTATTAGTCTTGTGTCCTTTGTTCTTGTGAAAAACACAGTAAGAATTGTCATCCCACCACCTGGGGTTGACTTCTGGTTCCCATGGTTTGGAATCTGGGATCGTGAGAACTTTGTTTTCTAATAGCATCTTCAAAATAGTTTCAAGAGGCTCTCCCAAAGGAGTGAATGTTCTTTGAGGATTGGAATTCCATGGCCGACCCTTGTTATTCTCATTGTTTTCTTTAGTTATAGAGGTTTTTATCTTGGCATCTTTTCTTGCTTGCATGCTATTCATTAGATTGAACACCTCAGGTTAAGGATTAATATTAGAGGCATCTACTACTCCATCATTGAAAACATTTTTGTTTTTTTTCCACCATTTAGGTTTGTTGGAGCTGGTGGACTTGTTTTCAATTTGAAGGGTGATTTCTCCCTTTTTAACCATGACTTATTCGATATGGATAGCATTCTTGATCATCCTTTCAAAGCTAGGGGAATCTTGCATTTGCAATGCGTAGTTGAACTCAGGTATCAGGTTGTTAACAAAGATTTCCATTTTCTCATATTCGGGGATAGCTCTTGAATACCGTGCAAAGATTTTCCTCCACCTTTGTAGAAAGTGTGTAAAGGATTCGCCAGTCTTTTGTTTAGTGTTACATAGATCCATCATAGTTACATCATGTTGTATATTATAGGAGTAATGTTGGATAAATCATTGAATTAACTACTCAAATTTTTTTACCTTAGTTGTAATATTTGAGAACCACTCCATGGCATTGCCTCCTAGGCTTCTTGGAAATAGCCTATGAGGTATGTAGGTTCATGCATGTATTCTATGCTCAAAGAAAAAAACTCTCTCACATGGTCATGTGGATCAGTCTCTCCCATATATTTGTCATATTTTTGCCTTGCCATGTTGGGAGGAAATGGAACCATAGTAATACTCTTGTCAAAAGGAAATGGACAAATGGAGTCCAAAGAGTATTTCATCTTGGGTTTTTCCTTCTCCTATTTGAGAGTTGCAAGCTCTGTTTGCATCAAGGTTAGTTGTTTAGCGAGAATAGATATAGGATTTGACACCTCCTTTTCTTTTAGTTGTTCAACATCATAATCCTTAGGTAATTTTACGTCAGTGAATGCTAGATGGAGAAAGTATTTCTCCTTATCTTTTCCAATTATCTTTTCCAATGTCTTTTGGAATTTCTTGATTGCTCTGTTTGATTTTATTGTATTCTTCTTTCATGATGTCTTCCTCACTGTCTGAATCAAACAAAGGATGGTCAAAGTGTGGTTCTTCTTCACCATCGCTATCTTCATGTTTTTGACTTTTATTATTGTTGTATTCTTCAAAATCCACACTCCATTTTTGGGTGGGTTTTTCCATTTCTGGAGAGTCTAGATCATATAGGAAACTGTGAGATGTTTCTCCTTGTTTAAAGTGTAGTGATCTTGGAGGCACTTCTGTTTTGTTAAAAGTGTACTTGTTGCATCTTGTGGTAACCATGAAGTTGTATCTCAACTTTATCAAAGTTTTCCGATAGTGTTAGGTAGTGTCTCAAATCATTCAAGTGAGTGTGTCTAGATAAGAGTGTCATTTGTGTTTTGGTGGAAGTAAATGATTCCAGCATCAAAGGGTTAGAATGCTCTGATATTGAGCTAGGAATCAAGTTATTCTGAAAAGAGGATAGACCACACGTATTGAAACTGATTGTAAGAAAATGACAGGACATACAAGGTAGACATTTGAAAAA
Organism: Thuja plicata; assembly: GCA_018584345.1. Classification (NCBI taxonomy): domain Eukaryota; kingdom Viridiplantae; phylum Streptophyta; class Pinopsida; order Cupressales; family Cupressaceae; genus Thuja; species Thuja plicata. The sequence goes on from MU226793.1 coordinate 1,772,538, forward strand.
GTGTTTTGACATAGCAACAAGGAGACCGGAAAAGAAAATAGGGAAAGACTAAAGAGACAAAAGGGTATCCAAATCTATTGAGGTTTTCTGAGAAACTAATCTGCAAGTGCCCACTATCCTAGATGTGAGCCCCTAGATGTGAGCCAGGAAATATAGGATACGAGCCTCCGATGACCTAAGAAATGCAAGATGTGAGATTTCTCCCTAAATGTGACATAGTGCTGACCAGATGCTATTAAGGATACCAGATATGAGCTAGGAAATACAAGATATGATTTTTTGATGTTTCAGTCAGACTTTTTTAGTTTTGGAAAATGCATTTTGGAAGTTCATGAATTTTGTTTGATTGAAAATTGCGTTATGAGGCATTCTTGTGTGTGTAAAATACATGTACTCCAAGGATTGAACTTTGTTGCTTGTTTTGAATGATTTTATTTTGTTAGTGATCTTTCAAACATGTCAAGTAGTTTTGCATTATTAGGGGAACAAACACATCCTTATGCCCTATTTTCTAGGTAGAGGACAAAAATCCTTCCTCATTGACTTAGGTACACACTCAAATGCTAATCAGAATATGACCATCACCAAGCACACAATGGATCTAGTCATGATTTCATATTATCCAACTCCAAACGCAAGTGAGGGAAAGATATGATGAGTGTCTTGGGGAAATTACTTTTTGCCTTGCACAAGGATTATCACCCTTTTGGAGATGAATTGGGTAGTTTTGTCTATGAAGTTCATTGTTTATGATGGGGCAATCTATTCGAAACCGTCTCCCATAGAATTGCACAAGGAAAAATTGAGGTGTATAGCCCTATGAGTACTCGAATATGTGTAGTCTCACAAGAAAGATTCAAGTGGCTCCTCTCTACACATACCCAAGAATGTTCAAGGAATGATGTGGAAATTTTGAGAATAAAACCGATTGCATCTTCTGAGGCTTTGGCCTATGAGGAAGCAATTATTTATAGTGAGTTGGAAGGATTGGCATAAAACCCTTCCTCACTTGGGTCATTCCTAGGAGATTTTTTCCTCAACCAGTAGGCCCTCTATTGTTTAATAAGAATACAAAGGATTAGAGAGCGTAGGATTTCTAGATTTTTGATTCTTCAAAAGAAGAAGAGCATACTCTCCTAGTCCATGTCATTTTCTCCCAAAATACTTCAATCAAATGTTTATTCCCTCAAGCTATTTGAGCTTGATTTAGATATTCCTAATTTATGAAAACATAGTACGTGAAAGAAAAGTTTGATTGTTCAATTTCTCCAAAATTAGGTGATTTACTTGTAAAATTACTATTTTCTAATATTTAGACAATGAATTTGTTCAATTATCTCACAAAATTTAATGCTTTGTGTTGTTCAATTACTTTCCCAAAATGAAGTTAAACAATGAGTTTTTTTTCTTTGTTTAGTTACTTCAAATTCCTTTCAAATCATAAATTGACTTGTGAGTTTATGATTTTCCTTAAAAGGAAAAGAGCATATTCCTTTGGTCAATTTAGTATGAGATTGGAAAATGTCTTTAGTTTTGAAAGCATAAAAAAAATAGAAGTTAAGATGAGGGATTGGCAACCTCTAAAAACCACAAGTTAGTATTCTTCTTCCAACTTTTTTGAACAAGAGAGTCTTCGACAGAGATCTGCAAACACAAGTTAGGCTATTGAAAAGATCAAAACCACAACTCATCAAAACATTAGAGGTTAGGAAATGGAGTATGCAAAGTTTTTAACTAGATACAATCCTAGAAATCTAGGGTGCGATGCAATATACCAGATGTGAGCCTCTGTTACCAGATACGACAGAGTGTGACTAGATGCAAGCTTGTACCAGAAATGAGCCAGGAATTCCAGGAAGCTATTTCTGAAATACAGGATGCGAGCCTAGATTTTGTGATGCGATGATTCCTCCTAGATGCAAGCTTTTAGGACCAAAAATGACTCTGTTCCAAAAAATTGGGAAGACAAATTAGTGAAAAATAAATTTGAAATGAGGCAAAATCTAAAATCAGGCCCCACAGTGGGCACCAAAAATGTGTGTTAATTAGTGCACCTATTATCTGCAACACGACACTTCAATAGATCATTATAATAGTGGAAAAACATAAAAAGTAAGGGTTCGAAGCTAAACACTAAAATCGATCTATTGCTTCCTATCTAGGAGGAGTTTGAATAATGCGATAATCATGCCCTCAGATTATGAACAAATAAGTGACATATACAACCTAAGAATGGAATATTTTAAATGAAAAGTAATCTAAATGATCAAGAAACATGCATATTAGCTCTAAAAATGAAGATAATAACAATGCAAAATATATTATCTCTGATGCAATATGGATTCACAAACAATCTAAACAACATAACAATGATTTTAACTCTAAAAATTAAGGATCATTTGAGCTCAAAAACTCATTCTATTTATAGAAGAAATGAGGAGAGAGAGAGGGGGGGACAAGGGTCATTAATGGAGGTGTAAAAACCATTAATGAGGTGTAAGAGGCATTAATGCAAAAGGCATTTATGAGGCATGGGCTTGAGGAATATCCATTAATGATGCATTAATGAGAGCAATTAAGAGGCATAGTGAGGGGTGTAAGTCCAAGCTTGAGAAAGTGGACTTAGAGGGAGTCAACTTCAGAAAGTTGACTTTCTCAAGTGGGTTGAATTCCTAATCACAAAATTAGGAATGTGACAACATTAGGAAGTGGGTTAGGATAGGATTAAGATTAGGCTTAGGCTTAGCATGGGGGGAATAGGTTGGGA
>MU226793.1:1796933-1812623 GCA_018584345.1 Thuja plicata
TATTAAACTAGTTCTAAGAGAGAGAGAGAGAGAGAGAGAGAGAGAGAGAGAGAGAGAGAGAGTTTATTGTTTATTTTCTAGACCTAGGGTTTACAAATTTGTTTTTAGTTGCATGTCTAGGTTTACATTTGTATTTTCTACCTAGGGTTTACATCTTGTTTCAGTTGTGTTTAGGTTTTATTTTTCTACCTAGGGTTTCTTGTTGTGGTTTGGTTTAGGTTTAAGTTTTATTTTTCTAGTAGGATTAAATCAGTTTTCAAAGTTTTTGTTGTCTTCTACAATAATTTATAAATTTAAATAAAACTAAACATAACAATTTATTTTAATCCTATTAAAAAAAAACTTTAAACATTAAACAATGATCATAATACATTTTTTAACATTAACCTAATTAAAAACAATAATAAATAACATTTTTAATGAAAAATAAAATAAAAAACAATGATGTGTACCTGGACTCAGAAAAATGACAGCAAGGGGGTCAATGGTAGATCTCAAAGAGGGCACTCATCTACAGCAAAACATGATTCCATTTTTCAAGTTGTGAAAATGACTTGCAAAATGGGTTAAAAGAAAAATTAAATAATTTTACAAAATGGGCACCCATTTTTTTAAAAATAGGCGCCCGTTTTGGCCCGGGCGCCCCAACCAAAATGGGCACCCATTTTATATTTACGGCTCAGGCACACGAAGCATAACAGGAACCCATTTCTAAAAACACGGGTACCCGTTTTGGTTTACCAATTTTTTTTGGCCACGGACTTCTGCGGAATTGGCACCCAACTTTGTGCTTGCACCTGTAAATAAGCAGAGTATACCGATCAATCCAGAGTTAGCTATGAGATACAAAATAGTAAAGAAATGAATCATACACACATAAAACATGAATTTTAACATGGAAACCCTGTTAGGGGAAAAACCACTGGGACTGGTACCCCAAATTTTTAGTCTTTTGAAGTGAGCCCTGTTAGGAGCCAACCCTATCAAAGGTTACAAACACACTGTTAAGTGAAACCTTGTTAGAGGATTGTATACATAGAGGTTTTCACTTAGTATCGGGCATCTATTGCTAACATCCTTGAATCAGCCTCCTTCTTAGATTGTCAATAGGTATCAAGCAAGTCCAATGCAACTTTCATGAATCAACCCTTTTAGCACTCCTTGAGATGTACCTCAATATATAGAAGACTGTTAAGTCCTGCTCGATTAAGAGACTTGATGCTTCAATGGTTAAACTGAAAACCTATTCATATTGCAACTTTGAATTGCAGATTTTTAGATCTATTTAAGTTCAATACCTCTCTGACCAATGTATCAATTTAATCCTTTGTGCTCCATAATTTCTTCTCTGTGATGTTGTGCTCACTGTTCGTCGGTGATTGGAGAATTTCTTAGCTCTTCCTTCAACTTGTTTGATTAGCACTGCATGAAGTTGTTCTTCATTAGTTTCTCTTCAACATCCTCTTTCTATTCACTCCCCTTAATCCCATTCGTAAATGAATTAAGCTAGTCTCTTATATAGACATGATATTCATTGTTTCTTGATTCTTGATTATTGATTCTTGGTGTGAAAAATAATCCAGCCAATTAGATTTAAAGCATAACTCCTGATTTTTCTCGTAGATATCTTCATGCCAACTATACAAATCATCTTTAAATCAATCACTTATCTCTGGTCGAATAAAACAAACTAGACAACCAGTTAAGTCTATTTTTAGCTTTGCCAGCTAGATATTTTTTCATTTTCTAAACTCTCTATTCTGTCAGTCACCACTGTAGTTAGTTGTTAGTGACAACTAACAGTTCCATCGGTGAGAGTCCAGTTAGCTTCGTGATCTCCATCTATCAGGAATCCTTGGTATTTTACTCATTGGGAAACCTTCTGACTTTGCTCGTCGGGCATCACTGTGGTTTATCTTTGTTGGGAAATACTATACTTCTGATCATCGGGTATCACTATGACTATTCTTCTTTTCTCTGTCCGTCAGTGTGCACTCCATTGGTGTTGTTTGTCACTTAGTGAATAATTGACTTTTATGCATTGCTGAAAGCATAACCTTTGTTCCTTTGGTTTTCTGAAGTCTTTGGCATTATATACATGACCGTACAAATGATATCAAGTTGACATCAATGACAATAGAATACATTAACTAATTTAATGCCTTGCATTATCATCAACTTAATATTGTCAAACATTCAATTAGTTACATGTCATCAATCTCTCCCTTTGGCATTGATGGAAACATACTATATTTTCACACTATACTATTTCTAATACAATATGAAATACAACAGTTGAGATTCATCAAAATACCAAACTTTTTTTTTTTGATAACCGATAAATGTCTGACCATTGGTAAGCTCTATTTTAGCTTATATTTGATTCTTGCAGTTTTCTATCTTTTGATGTTTTGTGTTCTCTCCTTGTGTCAATTTCTCTCCCTTGACTATTCTTCTCTTTTGATGTATTTTTCTCTTGTTATCAACTCTCCCTTTGTATAATCTTTCCATACAATTTCTCTCCCTAAGGATATAATCTCTCCCTATTGGAGTAATGTGATAATGGATAATCTCTTTCCATTTCCAGAAAGATGTGGTAATATGGATAATTTCTCTCCCTTTGACAACAATGCCAAAAAAATATCTGACATTCATGTCAAACAATCATTTCTCTCCATCCATAATATATTCCTTGAATTTCCCTTATCCATCAGCAATATGCTCTGGTGCTCAGTGAAGATATATACCTATCTATATATAGATGTAGCTTTGAAGTTCATCTCTTTGCTTGCATCAACATTACTAATATTCTGATAATATGTAGGCTAATGCAACCTTCAGTCATTTTACTGACTGGAAGACAAGGGTCTGACCCCTAGTCTCTTTCTCAAGTACTTAAATGTATCTTTGGGCAGTGGCTTGGTGAAGATATAAAATAATTGTTCTTTGGATTGCACATACTCAAGTGTCACTTCCTTTGCTTGAAATTTTTCTCTCAAATAATGATACTTGATGGCAATGTGTTTAGTCTTAGCATGCATGACTGGATTTTTGGAAATTTTTATTGCACTGGATTTTAAAGACTTACTTCTTGTTCTTGTACCAGCTTTCTAATCTCCTATGATCTGGATCTCTGGATGGTTCCTTCTTAAATATCTTGCAATTATAGGTACAACTCTTTGTATATCATCTTGATCATTATTTTGTCCTTCATTCTATTCTTCATCACCTTGCACATTATTTTGATCAATATCTTGACCGTCGGTATTTGTAGCCTGACCGTCGGTTACAACATTTTCTTTCTCAGGAATTAAGCACTATTTCTTGGGTAGAGTGTTAGGTTCTTCATAGTATACAAACTTGTTGTAGTCCTCTGGTTCTTTTGTGCTTTCCAGGTCATTCATCTATATTTACATTTGCACTTTCAACAATTTTGTTAGAGGCCTTAATAAGACATTTATAAGCCTTGATTTTGGTGGAGTACCCTAGAAAGATACCTTCATCACTCTTTGCATCAAGCTTTCCACTTCTATCATCCTTTAAGATATGACATTGACTACCAAAGATTTTGAAGCAACTTACATTGGGTGTTTTACCATACCATAGCTCATAGGGTGTCTTCTTTGTGTCCTTCAATTGTACTTTATTTAGTGTGTAGACAACAGTACTGATAGCTTCCCTCCAGAAGATTTGGGTGATGCCTTTCTCTATCATCAGTGTTCTAGCATAGTCAACTATGGATATGTTCCTTCTCTCAACAATCCCATTTTGCTATGCTGTCCTTGGTGCAGAAACCTGTCTTTTTATACCATGATCATTGCAAAAATTAGTGAATTCATCTGATATAAACTCTCCTCCTCTATCTGATATCAAGCATTTTAAATCCTTACCATTTTTTTGTCTACCATAGCCTTATACTATTTAAACATCTTGAATGCTTTAGATTTGTCTTTTAGAAACATAACTGTCATCATTCTAGAGTAATCATCAACAAAGAGAATAAAATATCTATCTCCATAATAAGTCTTTGTCCTCATTGGTCCACATAGATCAGTATGGACTAATTCTAGAATATCATCAGATGTATGGGTTTTACTTTTGAAACTAGACTTTGTCATTTTACCTTTTTGACAATTCTTGCACATGATGTTGTCAGGCTTTGTCATCATCGGTAAGCCTCTTACATTTCTCCTTCTGCTTATTTTCATCATGTTGTCAAAATTCACATGACACAATATTTTGTGCTACAACCATATGTCTTTGTTTCTAGTCATTAAGCAAGTGGTTTTAGTATCATTCAGATAGAATAAGTTACCTTTTGTCTATTCACCGGTACCAATCAATCTTCCTGATTCATTAAAGATCTTTGCCTTCTTATTCTCAAATGCTACTCTGTGACCTGAATTATTCAGTAGAGAAACACTCAACAAATTATAATTCAATCCTTTTACCCAATAAGAATTTTCATATTCAATCAGGTTATTCAACATTATAGTTCCTTTACCTTCAACTGGACAAGGTGTATCATTTTCCATTCTTACTATACCACCATTATAATACTCAAAAGTGTTAAACTTTTATTTGTCACCAGTTATGTGGTGAGTGCAGCCACTATCTATAATCCAGATGTCATTTTTGCTAACCTTAGATATGAGTGTAGATTCTACATACCTTTCATCTTCATCTGAATCATCTTTCACAGCTACAAACACCATCTCGATGTCTTCATCAGGTTCAATGTCAGTATCTTCATCTTTGCAAGCAGCTAGGTATCTAGCTTTCTTTCCTTTGTCCTTGTAGTCTCGGGTATCTCTTCTTTTTGATTGTCGATAACTTCTATAATCCTTCTTATCACCTCTGTCAAATTTCTTCTCAAAAGATCTTTCATTAACTCTGTCATCTTTTCTTCAGTTAGGACATCTTGCAGCAACGTGTCCAATCTCTTTACAATTAAAGCATACAAGTGGTAACTTGCCTTTGTATTTACTTTTTCCTCTCTGCATTCTTCTAGCCATAAGTTCTTCTATTTCGTCTAGATCTTCTTCTTCACTTTCACTTTCACTATCTCTTCTAGATGTGTGTCTATGACTTGATTTGCTTATTCTCATAGAAGATTTAAATGTAGACTCTAAGTTGGGTAAGACACTATTATCAAAGTTATTCATCTCAAATGAAATCAGTCTACCAATTAAACTATCAAGGGTAACTGTATTGTTTGCTACTGCTCTCATTTCTTGAATGGCAAAAAATCTAATAACATATGAAGGTAGTAAGGTTCTTAAGATTTTACTTACCACTGTCTCCTCTTCAAGTGTACCTCCAACTCCTCGTATAGAATTGACTACTTCTTTGATTTTTGTGTTGTACTATGTGATGTTTTCTCCTTCTTTCATTCTGAGATCATCAAACTTTCCTCTAAGGATTTCTACCTTGGCTCTCAGAACATTTGTATCACCTCCATATACAAGCTTCAGTTTGTCCCACATCTTCTTTGCAGTTTTGAAATCTTTGACATCTTCAAATTCAACATCAGAGAGTGAGGAAGAAATCTCTATGACCATGAAGTTGTGCTCATGCTTCTCTCTCAATTAATCTTCTGTCAATACTCCTGTGGGAAACACATATTCAGTATGTAGGAATTGAGTAACATCATTATCGATACCTGATAAGTGGAGTCTTATCCTGATTTTCCATGAAGCAAAGTTGTCTTTGTTCAACTTGGGCACATCTCATCTATTCATCTTGTGATCTAGACTTAGGTCTTGAAACCTTCCTTTCTAACAACACAAGCTCTGATACCAATTGTTAGTAATAACTAAGAGGGAGGGGGGTGAATCAATGGCCTCTATAATTTATCCTTCAAACTTAACCACCAATCAATAAATCTCATCTTATTATGTCCTTACAATAATGATTAACTATCTGTCAGTTTTCTCTGTCAATCCTTATTCTTTCTTGATTACCGATAAGCAGTATAACTATTTACCGAAACTCAATAAATAAGTAGAGTATACCGATCAATCCAGAGTTAGCTATGTAAGATACAAAATAGTAAAGAAATGAATCATACACACATAACACATGAATTTTAACGTGGAAACCTTGTTAGGGGAAAAACCACTAGGACTGGTACCCCAAATTTTTACTCTTCTGAAGTGAGCCTTGTTAGGAGCCAACCCTGTTAAAGGTTACAAACACACTGTTAAGTGTGACCTTGTTAGAGGATTTTATGCATAGAGGTTGTCACTTAGTATTGAGAATCTATTGCTACCATCCTTGAATCAGCCTCCTTCTTAGACTGTCAATAGGTATTGGGCAAGTCCAATGCTACTTTCATGAATCAACCTTTTTGGTACTCCTTGATATGTACCTCAATATATAGAAGACTGTTAAGTCTTGCTTGGTTAAGAGACTTGATGCTTCAATGGTTAAACTAAAACACTATGACCTGTTCATATTGCAACTTTGAATTGCATATTTTTAGATCTATTTAAGTACATTACCTCTCTGACCAATTTATCAATTCAATCCTTTGTGCTCCATACTTTCTGCTCTGTGATGTTGTACTCACTGTTCGTCGGTGTTTGCAGAATTCCTTAGCTCTTCCTTCAGCTTGTTTGATCAGCACTGGATGAAGTTTATCTTCAACATCCTCTTTCTATTCACTCCCCTTAATCCTATTTGTAAATTAATTAATCTTGTCTCTTATATAGACATGATCTTCATTGTTTCTTGATTCTTGATTCTTGATTCTTGGCATAAAAAATAATCCAACCAATTAGATTTAAAGCATAACTCCTAGTTTGTCTCGTAGATATCTTCTTGCCAACTGTAAAAATCATCTTTAAATTAATCACTTATCTTTGGTCAAATAAAACAAAGTAGACAACCAGTTAAGTCTATTTTTAGCTCTGCCAGCTAGATAATTTGTTCCTTTCCAGAACTCTTTGTTCTGTTAGTCACCACTGTAGTTAGTCGTCGGTGACAACTGACAGTTCTGTCGGTGAGACTCCAGTTATCTTCGTGATCTCCATCCATCAGGCATCATTGGAATTTTACTCGTCGGGAAACCTTCTGACTTTTCTCGTCGGACATCACTGTGGTTTAGCTTCGTTGGGCAATACTATACTTCTTATTGTCGAGTATCACTGTGACTGTTCTTCTTTGCTCTGTCCGTCGGTGTGCACTTTGTTGGTTTTGTTTGTCACTTAGTGAATACTTGACTTTTATGTATTGTTGAAAGCATAACCTTTTTCCTTTGGTTTTCTGAAGTCTTTGGCATTATATACATGACCGTATAGATGATATCAAGTTGACATCAATGAGAATACAATACATTAAGTGATTTAATGCCTTGCATTATCTTCAACTTAACATTGTCAAACATTCAATCAGTTACATGTCATTAGTGGAATCCTCCTTATTAGAGGTTCTGGTTACCATTTCCCCTACTCTTGATGGTGTTATTAGACATAACAAGAAGGATCATCAAGTTGCTACATCCCCTATCTTTCAATTTCCTTCTTCTAAGTTATCTCCTACTTCTTCTTCCAAACGTAGGGGGAGACCTTCAAAAGATGCTAAGATCTGAGATGATATCAATACATGGATTCAATAAAAATTACCCTCTCTCACTATTCCTCAAAAAGGCAGGAAGAAATCTTCACTCAGTCCCCCCACTACGAGGGTTGTCAAAGCTAAAAGATGCCTCCAATCTGAGTATTCTGGAGGATTGTCTTGTGTAATTTCTCATGAAAGGAGGGGAGCTAAGTCTTCCCCTTTGGAACCATGAGAATCCTTTCATGGAATTTTAGGGGCTTAAATGCCCCTAACAAGCAGCGACTCTTAGGAGCCAATTGTATAACTCTAAATTTGATCTTTCTCTTCTTCAAGAAACCAAATTGTTTGTTGATTTTGCACCTAAATTGTTTAAATCTTGGAATGTGGGGGATTTGTGGGATGCCCCCAGTGATGGTGCATCTAGAGGTCTTATTAAAGTATCTATTGAACAAATAGAGTTTGGGAATTATTGGATGCTTTCAATAGTTAAGAGTTGTTCCATGAAATTTTCCTTTTGGCTATTCAACATTTATGGCCCTTCTTCTACTATAGACAAAAGTAAGCTCTGGAGCATCCTCGGTGACTTGTTAAAGGCTCTTCAGGGGGAATTGGTCATTTTAGGTGGATATTTTAATGTTGTTAAATAAATCATGATGAAAAAAGTGGAGGGATTCTTCCTTCTCCTAAGGTCATGCTAGAGTTTAATCAATTCATACATGACAACAATTTCTTAGACGTCTCTCCTAAGGTAGGTAAATTCACATGGATGAATCACCGCATTTATTTCTACAATATTGTAGAATGGTTGGATATTTTTCTTCTTACTGATCTACGATTTCAAATTGAAATAGATTATCATTCTCTTATCTTACCTTTTTCTGGTTCAGACCATTTTCCGATTTCTCTTCAGCTATCTGATTCCTCTTCTCCCCGGGAAGGTGCCTTTAAGGTTGAGCCAATGTGAATTTGTGATAAGTCTTTCATCCCTTTATTAAAACACTAGTGGCACAATTCTCCTTATATGAAGGGTACTCGACTATTTATATTGGCCAAGAAATTACACCTTCTCAAACTAAAATTAAAGAATGGAACATCACTTCCTTTAAGAATATCTTCCAAGAGAAAACAAGATTGCAATCAGAATTATCAATGGTCAATGATTATGTTATTCAAAATGGGATGGATTCTCAGTCTTTTGTTCAGGACAAAGAACTTCAAAGTGCCTTAGAGGAAATGCTTCTTCAAGAAGATATTTACTAGAAACATAAGTCTCATGAAACTTGGCTTGTAGATGGCGATAGAAAAATAAAGTTCTTTCATACATCAACTAAGTTAAGGCACCTTCGTAATAAAATCATTCAAATTGATTCTTCTAATGTCTTATTAGAGGATGAGGAACATATAGCTGGTGAAGGTGTGTCATTTTTCTCACGCTTATTGACTAAAGAATAGGTTCATCCTTCTCCTTCCCTTCTAGACACCATCCCTAACTATGTTTCTAAGACATATAATTCTATTCTTATGGCTCCCTTTTCTCTACAAGAACTCGGAGATATAGTTTTCTCAATGTCCCCAGATAAAGCCCTAGGTCCAGATGGGCTGACCATACTTTTCTTCCAAAAATTTTGGGACTTTATGGGTAATGATTTATTACTTACGTTAGAGGAGGCCAGAATTCATAAGACTATGTTAAAAGAGTTTAATCATACTTGGATTTCTCTTATCCCTAAGAAAGATAATCCTGATAATTTTTCCCTATTTCGCTCTGTAATTCTTTTTATAAAATATTTACTAAATTTATTACTATATGGTTATCCAGAATTCTTCCTAAAATTATATAATATGAACAAGGGGGGTTTTTCCCTGGTAGGGAAACCTCAGAGGGTTCCATTTTGGATCATGAGATCTTGCATTCTATCTGCCTTCAAAATAAGTCTACTATGGTCCTTAAGCTATATATGATGAAAGCATATGATCGGGTTGACTAGGACTTTCTTCAGTTGGTTCTTACCAAATTGGGTTTGCACAGAAACAAGGTAAAATGGATTCAGGCTTGTATATCTTCTCCTTCATTCTCGGTCTTCATTAATGGATCCCATAGGGGTTTTTTCTTATCCTCGAGAGGAATTAGGCAGGGGGACCCACTTTCTCCCTTTCTATTTGTGTTAATGGCTGAGGGCCTTAGTAGGTCAATCTGTCATGCCTTACAGGTGCGTATCTGGAAAGGCATCTCTCTAAATAACGGGGAAGAATCCCACATGCAAAACCTTTTTGCAAATGATACCCTTCTATTTGGTGAAGCTTCCATTATGGAAGCTCAAGCTATTAAACAAGTCATTGAAGAGTATTCTATGGCCTCTAGGCAGTTAATCAATCTAGCTAAATCAAAAATTTTCTTCTTAAATGTTACCCCATTAGTACAACAAAGTCTTCTTCATTTTTGGGGATTTTCTTTGGGGGAGTTTCCTTGTCGGTATCTTGGAGTCCCTTTCTTCTCTGGATAAAAAAAAACATCATTTTTGGGATAAGATAATTTATGCAATTTCTGAATGGATTCTCTCCTGGAAGCATAAATGGTTGACCCTGTCTGGAAAGTTACTCATGATTAAATAAGTTTTGAATGCCATTCCCATTTATCTAATGTCGGTGTTAAACATGTTGAACACTCAGTAGAGGAACTTCAGTCCATTTTGGGAAATTTTTTATGGGCAGATAATGTATCTGAGAAAAATAAGTTGCCCCTCCTTGCCTGGGGTAAAGTTTATTCTCCTAAAGATTGTCAAGGTGCGGGTATCAGAGATTTGTCTTTATAAAATACGGCATTGGGTGCTAAAATTGTTTAGAAGTTGTACTAAAATTTGAATTCCAAATGGGCCAGACTTATGAGACTGAAATATCTTGAATCTGACGATAGGGAAATGATCTTTACAACGTTAGTTTTACCTCGGGGCTTTGCCATGTAAAGTTTTATGGTCTCTTGCTGGGATCTCATCTTGACTTTCCTTTCTTGGCTAATTCATGATGGTTCAAAAGCATGGTTTTTGGAAGATTCATGGAATGGTCACACTCCCTTGGCCCGCATCCAGGATTGGCACCCTTTACAGAATCACCTTAAGAAAATATGGGGCGACCGTGTTTCCCATTACTTTGTTATTCGTGATGGCATTGCAATTTGGAAAGTTCTGTCTAGACTAAGTGGTTTTTCTCATTTGACATAAGAAATTCGTACTATGCTCACCTCCAGGGGTATCCTTTTTTTCTCCCCTTGAAGATGAACTCATTTGGCTAGGTTCTCCCTTTGGGCAATATACAGTCAAGGATGGCTATAACTTGCATTTCTATCGCCAATCATCAGATTCTTGGCCTATAAATCTGTTATGGGCCCTTCTTGCCTTCCCAAGGTAGGTTCCTTTTCTTGGCTAGCCATTCAGGATAGGATCCTCACTTGTGCCAGGCTTGATAGTTTAGGAATTACTACTATCTTTCCTTGTACTTAATGTGGATTTTTTATGGAAACCTCTGATCACTTATTCCTTCATTGTCCATTTTCTCTTGATTGTTGGTATTGGCTTATTCAACATCTTGGATGGTCTACGACCATTGGAACAAACCTTTGTGATCATTTCAAAGCCTGGCCTTCTTCTCATAAAGCTTCCACATTTGCGCACCTTTGGTAGATCAACCCCTCTCTAGTCATTTGGAATATCTAGCTTGAAATGAATGAAAGAGTTTTTAGAAATAAATCTAATTCCTGGGTAGATGTGATTGGTAAAATTGAGAGGGCTATATATCAGAAGTTATGCCTTCCTATCATTTCTAGTTTATTAATGCTAAAAAAATGTTTTCTAAATGGGATTTCTTCATTCATGACGATTGGCCTTTGTTGCAAACTCTTTCGCCTCATGGCTATCATTCTTCCATCCCTTCTCATTCCCGCTTAAATAAAAGATGGTCAGCTCCCCCACCTGGATTTGTTAAACTTAAATATGATGGTACCTCTAGGGGAAATCCGGGCACTTTTGGCATTGGGATTGTTTTAAGAGACTCGAAGGGAAACATAATTAGAGTAGCTTGCAAGAAATTACCTCTAAATTCTAATAATGTTGCAGAATTTGAAGCCCTTCTTCTTTGTCTTTCCCTGGCAGTCTCCATGAACCTTTCTAATCTCATTATCGAGGGTGACTCAATGGTGATTCATGATATCGTCTCCTCTAGAAGGACTTCCTCGTGGAAATTAAGATATAGGCTAGATTTGGTTCATAGAAAATTGGAAACCCTTCAAAAATTTCAATTGACTCATTGCTTTAGAGAAGCAAATATGGTTACAGACTTTTTGGCAAATAAGGCTATTGATGATCCCATTCCATTTCAGGAGGTGGATGAGTGTTTTCTTTCACATTTGACTTAATAGTCTCATTTACACATAATTACTATTGCTACTATATTTTTCTCTAGCTCTCATTTGCATGGTTCCACTTTCACTTTTCTCATATTATGCTCATTCATGTATCCTGAGCTTGTATATTTTATATTTGATTTTTACGCTACTACTAATTGATCTTGCTAGTTGGGTGTGAAGGAGTATATGCAGGTCTCTGGATTAGTTCATACATGTTCTTCTTTTCTGGACTTTGAAGGAATATATTTACTTGTCTTCCTTCTAGTGATAACATCTTTTCTAAGTTCCATCATGTTGGATTAGCTTCCTTCTCTTTCTCTTCTATCTCTCTTGGTGGTTCATACTGTGGGATTTGGGGGTGTGATAATTTGTATCTCCTGGATAACCGATGGTTAATCTTCAGACATGGGTGGGGAATTTATGCGGTCGTTGTTGTAATTGGCATTATGTGCCATGACCACTTCTGTATCTGGTAGTGTTTACGTTGTCTAGGTTTGGCCTATTTTATAAGGTCTGTCTCACTGCATTTTGTTTCTTTATGGGCGATGATGTGGAGGTTTTCTTTTCCAGGTTCTTTTCTCCACATGTCCTTGTTGAACCTGTGTAAATAATAATAATAATATATAAATAATAAAAATATTTTAGTGGCTATGGCCACTTTTGCTGAAAAATAAATAAATAAATAAAGAAGAATTCAAAATATTAAAAAATAAATAGCATTCCATACTTATAATTAAAATAAAATTAAAATCCTATAACATTAGATTTAAAATGTCTTACAACATCTTGGAAAAAATGTTCAGATTTGATTTATATGAATATAACAAGTACTTGTTAAAGTACTTCATAATTTTTAATACAATATTAACAAGGAAAGTTATTATTATTTAGAAATTGAAAATAAATTTCTAAAATCTTGCAATAATAGCATATCCATGAAAAAAGCGTTCCTATAAGACAAATTGTTTTCAACCAATGAGATTATAAATAAATATTTTTTTTTTAATTTGAAAAATTCAAAAATATAAATTTAAAGTTTATAAAACATATTGTTATTTTGCAAGTCATTATTATTGTTATTGTTATTTTGAAAGTCATTATTATTTTTATTTGTGAATTAATTTGTGAAAATTAATTCACAAATTGAGCACAAGTCAAGTACTATAAGTAATGTGAATAAAATATCTTATTGTGTCCTAGGCAATATACTATTGCATTCACTTTTGCACAAATAGTGAATTAGTTTTGCACCAATCAACCAATCATAAATCACTATTTTTTTGCCTTCGACTATTTGTAAAGTTTAAATATTTATTTATGAATTAAATATATTGAATATATTAGGTGCATTATTTTTATTATATTTTAAATATAATTTTATTCAAAATACTTATTTAAAATTTTAAAATATTTTCTAAATATTATAGTGTGATATTATATATTATTTTAAAATTTTATTCAAATTTATTTTAATAATTATTATATACTTATATATTATTTATTATATTTCCTTAAAAGTTACTATTATTTTCTAATATGAATTTTAAAAGTTAAATAACAATATTAATTAAATATTTATTCAATATACATCTTAAATAACGTAATTAGATGCAATATGACATAAAAAATTTAATAATATTATCTATATATATATTTTTAAAATTTTTTATATTAATTATTAAAATTTTCATATCATATAAATATTAAAATTTCTAAATTTTTTAATATTTTATAAAATAATTATTATAAAAATAAATTAAAATAATTCTTATATTTCTATTATAATGTACTATAAAGACTGCATGAATAATTGAGCACCCCAAACTATAGTGCACAGGTAACGTTGGCAACCAAATATTTTTTTAAATATTAATTTACATGACCTCATTTATATGTCATAGGTGAATATGTATACATAATTGCTCAGTTTAATGTTTTTTTTGGTAGGTGGATTGATAGAATAATGACTAATTTTCTTAAGAGATCGATTTCAAAATGAAAGGTTTCTAAACTTTTAATTGGAGAGATTAGATGACACCATACAACCTAATCCACAACTCGTCTACTAATTAAACTATATCATAATAAAACTTTGATAGAACTTGATCCATATCTTACTAACCTTTAATAATGGTTTATTACTAATAATTTAATTTAAAATTATTGTCTACTAAATGTCTTTGTTGGGAAAGGGAATGCACTTTTAATCGTGAGGCTCTTACACATTTGATAATCCCCTCAAAATAATATATATTCAACATTGTTTTAAACGAGGTCCAAAGTACATTTGGAAGTCATCCAGATGTTAAAATAAATATTAGCCCATGACACAACTCATATATCAAAAACAATTGTTCTGCCAGATGTTGATATTTATATTGGTAGATATTCTTAACCACAACATGCACATCAACGTTGTGGCAGCAACATAATAATAATAGAACAAATTTTAAATAAAATAATAACAAGGGAAAATGAGTTGTGGATAATCATAAGAATCCACAGTATTGTATTATTTAGCAATAAAAAAGCTCAATCCTGATTGAAAAAGAGTTGAAGTGGGGGACTGAATAATTGACTTTGGTTTTACCATTGTTGTCGTTTCTTAGTGCATTGACGAGAACAAAGAATCCTATGTTATCGATATGTCTGTTTATAGGAATCCTCAAATTTACACACTTTTTCTGGTAAAACATATAAGAAATTCAGTGATGTTGTCAGATATTAGGTGAAATTTATCCGTGCATTTCATTACCCATGTCTCTAAGTCAAATGTTGGACGATCTGTTGGAGATTCCAACCTTGTTTTATCTCATCTTCAATCAAAGCTTGGAATAGCAGTTGAGCTCAATCAAGCTTCTATGAGTTATGGAAAGAAGGCATTGGATTTGTACTGATTATAAGAGTACAAGAAGTAACCCAAAAATAGATTGTACAGATCATTTTTGAGTGAGGTCTGTTTGTGGTTTGTGATTGGATTGAGGTGTCAATGGGCTTCTCTCCATGTTGCTCAACAGAGATAATCAACAGCAGATCTGATTGGACTGCAAGTGAGGATAATGGATTCATCAACTACTTTGAAACAAGCTTTTCTGCAGAAGAGGAAGACCTTATTATCAGACTTCACTCTCTTCTTGGGAATAGGTACATTACTCACATTTGTCAACTTTAGCAGTTTTTATATATAGCTCTTAGAGTTTAAGTTTTTGTTAATGGTTGTCATGAGTCTATACATTAGTTAAATGATTATTCGTGGAATCAAATCTGTATGTTTTTGTATCAATATTTCTAATCACATTCAATGATTCGTCATCAAAATAAGTAGATCTCATTTTTTCAAATTCTTGCCATAACAAATATGTATCACTAATAATGGTAGTTGGTTGGCAGGAGTTTTTTTTAACAGTCTGTATAGTAGATCACATTTAGTGGTCTGTCATGAGAAAGGGGAGGGTCATTTTTCTAAATTCTTGTCATGACAAGTGTATATCAGTGGCAATGGTATTTGGCATGAGTTTTCAACAGTCTCTATAGTATTGAGAAGATTGTTTTTAGAATCTTTTGGGTACGTTTTTGTATTGAAGTTTCCGATCACACACAGTGATCTCTAATCATAAAGAGTAGGGTTGGGTTTCCAAATTCTTGCTATGACAATTGTGTATCAGTAGCAATGGTAGTTGGCATGGGTTTTGATAGTCTCTATAGAATTCGAATCATTATTCTTAGAATCA
>MU226793.1:1812673-1829435 GCA_018584345.1 Thuja plicata
AAGAGTAGGGTTGGGTTTCCAAATTCTTGCTATGACAATTGTGTATCAGTAGCAATGGTAGTTGGCATGGGTTTTGATAGTCTCTATAGAATTCGAATCATTATTCTTAGAATCAATTGTGAATACTTCTCTATCAACATTTCGGATCATATTGAGTGATCTGTCATCATAAAGAGTAGTCATTTTTTCAAATTCTTGTCATGACAAATGTATATCAGTAGCAGTGACAAGTGTATATCAGTAGCAGCAGTAGTTGACACGAGTTTTTGACAGCCTTGTAGTATTTATAAAAAAAAACATTTGCATAATCAACTGTATACGCTTTTGTATCAGCATTTTAGAGATCATTCTATGTGATGTGTCATCACAAAGACTAGCGTCATTTTTTTCAAATTCTTGCCATGATGAGTGTAGATCAATAGGAGATGACTGTAGATCAGTAAGAATGATAGTTGGCTTGAGTTTTTGACAGTTTATGTGATATTCAAAAGTTTTTTTTTGTAACAATTATGTATATATTTGTATCAACATTTACAATCACACTCAATGATCTATCATTAAAAAAAAAGTAGAGTTATTTCTTCAAATCTCTCAATAGTAACCGTGGAGTGCAGGTTACTTGGTTACACTTATTGGTTTGGAGGATTTTGAAGTTGTCTAAAAGCCATTTTGAAAAATAGTGAGTCTTTGTAACAGTTTTGGAAAATGAATCCATGAAGTATGCTAAATGTTTGTAGTTGTATTTGCAGATGGTCACTGATTGCAGGAAGAGTTCCAGATCGAACAGATAAGCAAATAAAAAGTTATTGGTACACAACTCTGAAGAAAAAGCTTGGTATGAAAAGACTGATTCGCCCAAAAACTCACAAGTTTGTATCATTCCCCATGAAGAACTTAAGTGGAGAAAAGAGGGGAAGAAGTGTTTTGAAGTCTTTCAATGGTGTAGCTTTAAGTGATGAGGGTGAAACAGAAGTTCAGTCTACTGTGTTTAGTACTGTTCAACAAAATGCAAGACATAAAATATGCAAATCTGCAAAGGCAGGTTCAACTGGAGACCGTACAAAATTAACAAGGAAGGAGATGAAGGTGAGGTGTGACAGAATTCCTACGTGTAAGATTGAAATTGAAGATTCGTGGTCAGGGACTTGTGTGGTAGATAAAAGATGATGTGGGTAGTTGTGTTGATAAGGATGCAGATTTCTTATCTTGATTGGATCAAATTATCATCTCACTAATTATTGTGGGCTCATCAAATACTTAAAGAGTAGTTTATCATTAAAATCTGAATTGTGTTGGATTTGTTGAGAGATAAGGTAATTTAAATAATTTTTCATATTAATAATAGATTATTAAATAAATGATAATCAAGTATATTATAAGTTAATGATTTTTAAATTAAATGAGAATAGACATTAAATGTAAGAAGGATATATAGTTTTATGATTGAAGACTGAATATTTTTATAGAGATCTAATCTATCACAATCTGACAAAATTGTACTCTCAGTTTGTATTTTGCTTTGAGACGAAAGTTTTATTATTGAAATTTGAAATGAGTTGGGTTCCTTGAAAGATAAGGAAATTTAAACAAGTTTATATTAATAATAGATTATTAAATAAATGATAGTAAGTATATTATAAGTTAATAAGTTTTAAATTAAATGAGAATAAACATTGAATGTAAGAGAGATATATAGTTTCATGATTGAAGACAGAATATTTTTATAGGGATTTTAGAATCTAATCTATCACAATATTAGAAAATTGTACTCTCAACTTGTATTTTTCTTTGAGATGGGAAAGCTTTATTTGCATTGTGAAGTTCAAGCTTGTGAATTAAGGTCAAATCTATGTCTATAAAAATGTCCACTACTCACATAATTGGTTTGCTAATCTATGTATCTCTACTTTGTGACTCCCTTAACTAATTCTTTTCAGCTCTACCATTTTCTAGTAGTTTTAAGTTGGCAATATTTAAAATGCCCAGTGGGAATGTTCATGGACAACATGTCAAGGTCATGCCAATGCTCTTGCGATGAGTGTGTTGGTCTAAATTTGTTTTAGAATGTCAATCCAAAGTTTTCCCAAGCTTCCTTAAATGAGAATAATAATGCTTGGAATAATTGAGAACAAGAAGTTGTGAGATGCAAATTGAATCAAACTAAATGTCTTTAAATATAAAGATAAATTGCATGACCTTCTTTAGGTGAACCCTTATTAGGAAAGGAATGAGAGGGAGTTGGGAAACATTTAAATTTAATATTTTGAAACTTAAATTATTAATTCCCTGACTGTAAGGTTGACCCTTGATTGATAAAAATGACTTTTCTTGTTAAAATGTATTTCATTAAGTTAGGGAATGGATGCATAGAGACTTGTCTATCAATACTTATTATGGGTGAATTAAGATAATATATCAAATTGTGTGCATGTATGGATAGGGCATGGGATAAGTGTGTATCAATGTGTGTATGTAGATGAGTATATAGCATGGGGGAGTGGGCTGAATTTGTACAAGATTGCATTATTTGTTTATACGTAAATATATCAATTTATTTTCTTAGAATTGGCACAAACCTGGGAAATATCATGGGTATGCAAATTTCACCACTAGATTTTGCTCCCACTTTGAAGTGCATTTGAATCCTACAATAATTAGGTATCTTAGAGTATGTAATTCTTAATAAAAAAATTTGGACATTCTACAACTTTTTTATTACACTTTTGTGCCCATTTTAACCCCTAACCCATGTGTGTACATCTTGTGATGTTTTAACCCTTTTTGCCTAGTATATGACATCACTCACCATCTATATCACTCTCCTATTGTGTAATCTTGTAGCCTTGTTTAGAATTCCTTTGTGTTCTCATTCATTTAATTTTTATCCACATCTCATGTCTTAATCCACATTTAGTTTCTCATTGATTTGTCCCTCTTTACTCGTGTCAAATCAAGCCCCACCTTTCTTCATCTTAAAATATCTTAATGAACACAAAATTAATAGAAAACCTACAACTAGATGACCCCCTTCAAACTTAAGATCTCTCAAAGAAATCAACTTATAATTTCATTTGTGATATTGCCCTTAGCTTGGGTGGCCTTACATTTTTCCCCCTCTCACCACAATCTATTAAACTTCCAAAGTAATATTGTTAGAATTTCCCAAAGGTTTGATCTTTAAAATTTCAAATAATTCCTTGGAACTCACCACCTTTGTCTCATTTCAATATCTAGAAAAAGAGAAATTATGAGTTAGTCATAAGTCTTTTATTTTCTTTACTTATGGATGGCACCCCATCACTAAAAAAAATCAAATGGTGGTAGCTTTGCATGTGATTAAAGCATCTGAAAGTAGGATAGATGTGAGTAGGAGTGCGAGCATGTTAGATGTGAGTAGGAATGCGAGCATATGGCACAAGGTCCAAGCAACGAAAGTTGACTGTTTGTCCCTTCCAAATGGGAGACCACAAGTTTTTGCATCCTTCTGAGGTGATTCTAATGACTACAGTTAAAACTTACATTGCATACTTTGAAAACATTATGTCTTTCCTGAAATCTTACAAAACCCAAAAAGGAAAACCAGAAAACCATTATTAAATTATATTTTAAAACTAAAAGAGATCCAATTTTTTTTTTAAATATCATTGTGTTTGAGATAAGTGACGGAGTTTCAGGCATGTTTCCAAGCATTTCTATCCACTTAATCTGCAGGGGAAGAAGTGTTTTGAAGTCCTTAGTTGTGTAGATTTAAGTGATGAGGGTGAGACAGAAATTCAGTCTGCTGTTCAACAAAATGGAAGATCTACAAAGGCAGACTCCACCGTAGACACAAAATTAACAAGGAAAGAGTAGAGGGTGAGACGTGACAGAATTCCTACGTGTAAGATTGAAATTGAAGGTTTGTGGTCATGGACGGTGGAGTGGATAAAGATGATGTGGTAGTTGTGTTGATAACTATGTACAATTTTTGTTTTATTTACTTAAATTGTTATCAGCATTTTTTTATTGATATAATGTAGTATTCTGTGGGCATTGTTCTTGCAATTATTATCAGCGGTATTGTGGGTTTATCAAATAGTTGTCAAATAAAAAGTATGGTATTAAAATCAGAAATACAATTATTTATATGTTGATTTGACTTGTTTATAAATATAATAATTCAAACAAATGTATAGAAACAAGTCTTTTGTGGGCTCATCAAATAATTGTCAATAAATTGTAGTTTAAAAAATTTGAAACATAGCTTAATTTGAATGACACTTTGGGCGTGTCTACAAACATAATAATCCAATGAATGTATATAAATAATTATATAGTGCATTTGGCAAATAGCTGGTGATAAATAATAGTTTACTAAAATTTAGAATACAATTTAATTTATATAATGATTTGGTTTTTCTTAGATAGAGGATAATCCAAGCAATTGTATATAAATGCATAGTGGATTTATCCAATAGTTTCCTATCAAGAATAGTTTATTAAAATCTGTAAAAGTTTAATAAATATATGATTATTTGATTTTTCTTAATCCAAATAAATATTTATAAATAAGTATGCATTAATTTAAAATAAGTATACATATCAATTTAGATTAATAAAGAAATGGTAGCGAAGCATGTTTTTGATATTAAAAGCAGTCAAAACTAGAGGGTTGTCCCATTACAAAGCAAGAGAGAACACAACAGAGAAACTACTATTTTTGATCTCAATCGTCAATTCGAGAGAGATTCCTATAAAAGAGAAACTCGTTTCCTTCACAAAGGATCCTAACTTTTACATTATTATTATTATATTGTATTTTACTCTCAAGCATTTTAAGCATTCTTGCATTTTAGCTCTTATTTTAATTAGATTTGTTTAGTTTGTTTAAGCATGCAAACTCATAACTTAGAGCATACTTTGATTTGGTGCTATTAAAATAAACCTTTCACATTTCGATTTGGAATTTTGGTGGTCTAAAAATCATCTAAATAGTTTTGGATTAACTGCATTTTGCATAATCATTTAGATCATTTAGATTTAGATTTCAAATCCTTCGTTTAGAACTGGTGTAGTCACTCGACTTTGCGATGACCTGAGAGCAAAGTCTATACTCCTGCCTACTAGAAGGCAATAGATCGATTTAGGTTATTTGTTTATTTAGTGTTTTCTAACCGGCTAACCATGTAATGATCTATTGAAGTGTGTGTGTTTGCAGCTTGCAGGTATCGACCATAATTTACGTATACATTTCTAGCGCCCACCGTGGAGCTCGATCATCCTTTTGAGCCAAAACCTCTCCCACCTTCACTTTGAGCCAAATCTGACTCCGCCATCGCGTTCGGATGGTTGTTTCGGTTCGAAACAACTATAAGCTTGCCTATACCTGCCAAAAATCAAAGTTGTGGCAAAAACTTTTTGCCCAAAGAGGTCGTACGACCTCAGCACGCAGACCGATGCAGCCTCTGCTTTCTATTTAAAAATATATATATATTTGGGGTCTCTAGTTTTTACATCCTACTTTGTGTGCATAATCCTTTGGTTTTTTATCCCACTCTGTCTGCACGTAAAACTTGCATTTTCTACCCCCAACTTCCACCATCAAGCTCAAGCCTCAAACAACTCCCAAAATATTTCTTTAATTTTCTATAGTTTAACTTTTAATTTAAACCCAATACTCTCTCCCCGTGTGAAGCATGTGGGATTAAAAACCCCACAGCCCCGCGCTACACCCCCATTTCTCCTCACCACACGGCCAAACGCTTCCACCAGCCAGCGTAACCTCCAACCAACCCCTGCCAGCCTCCTCCCACTTCCTCCACTCGCTATGTAGCTCTTCATCTACGTAGCTCTGCACTCCTTGCCTTCGCTACCCACTGCAACATAGCCTGCCTGCTCTCCACTTCTCCAACACAGCGCGCCACCCTCTCCAACCGCCACTTCTTCCCATCCTCTGCGCTTCCCTACTCCTTCGCTACTACTCAACCACTGAGCCACCCAATCCACTGCCCACTCGCCACCCAACCCCAACCTCAACTTTCCCGGGTGACATTAAATTTGATGTGCATTCAACCGTCATATAACAGGGCTCATTGGCTTTTGGCGACGACCTGTAAACCATCAAATTTAACCTACCAAATTAATGACGTTAGTAGGATTTTGAAATTTTTTTAGCCTTCACCATTGAGCATTTTGAAATTGCAGTCTATCTTCAAACCCCCATATCTTGCTCATTTTAAGTCTTTTTTTTGAGCATTTTATTTTTATTTTGGGTAGAATTTCCTAAAGATCACTGTAGTGGGATTAGTTTCTGGTTTTACTTGCTGGATTTATCAGAAATCATAGATTTTGATGACTATACCTACCTAATCCATTGTCTTGCAGCTTCCAGAGCCTCGTACAGGCTCATACGGTAACCTTTTTGGGTGCATTTTTTTTAAAGTGCGTGATTTTTTGTCTAGTTTCTGAATATGCAATCAATTCTCTAACTTTTTGGATTTTCTAACGCTGACGAGTTTTGGGATTTGTTGTTCCCTAGATTATCTTATTGGTTATATCCTAACAGTGGTTTGCAAGACACTAAAAATGAAGAAAAAAATCATTAACTACTAATGAGTTTGATGCAGGACGCTTGTCAAAGACCTTGTGTGTCTTCTAGAACTTTCATGTATGCTTTTAGTAGTTAGAAACACTTCATCTTGGTGCTTAAAAAGAATCATTTTCTTATGTGTTAAAGTGTCTTCTAGTTTTGTAATCCCAAGGAATTGCATGGACGTATCCTCTCCCCTCGGCTTCGTGGATCTTGGCTAAAAGATAAATCCATACAAATCCTTTAGCGTGGCTACCTCCCGAGAGATTTAACAGAGCCGGTGAGAGTGGATTGCCCAATCGGTAATAGGCTAAAGACAAGCTCTTTCGAACTGGTATATAAAAAATGTCATTATGATTAATCTCACAATGAACATGTATCAATTTTGCTATACTACCAGAAGATCTCCCTTAGTACCCTCGTAGTGCATAAAAACCTACAGAACTTAACTTCTGTAGGCTGGGAGGCCTCCTTAATGGGGCTAATTTGCCACATGTATAGCCACCTGAATGAATGCCGCATGTATAGCCGCCTGAACGGATGTCGCGACTAAAAAAACTTTGTTCTAGTGACCAAAATCTCTCTATCTGCTGGCGAGGAAGGTCAGAGACCGACTAAGATGTCCCGCATTTTCATGGCTCTTAGTAGAGACAACGGTCCCTTGGGAAGTTATTACCCTTGGGATTCAAATCTTGGTGTGCCTGAGAATTGAGTGCACTGTAAGAAGGAGCGCATGCCTTCAAGCTTCTAAGTTGTTCGCTATGAGTAGGTGTGGCTGAACTTCAGTTCAAGTGGGAATTCAGCAGATATTGCGCTAGCTTACCTAGGATTGTGGTGTGTTTGTTCTTTTTACAAAAATCATTCTTCTTAATGTGTGTCTTGTGTGAGTGAAACATCAAAACATAAACCAAAACATTCAAAATAAACAATCAAAATGATCAAACAACTCAAAATCGGCACTCTTAGGTGTTAAACTGTCAACTCTTATCCGAGTTTCTGCATCTACTATCAAAATTTGAAATCAATCAAATCGCTGCCCAAATTGGTATTCTTTCATGACGGTTCTATCTAGATTTTCTCAAAACTGTGTTCTTACCAACATCACTCCTAGTTTGTCCTTTACTACAATCTGTTGACAGTCTAACCCGCTTGTTTCAAAAGCTGACTTTGATGTGCTAGTCCAAGTGACTTGTTAATCTTATCATCTTTGTTTGCACTATCCTTATCCTGAGTTGTGAGAGAAAGTTCGTTAACCTTGAATCAAGATCAAATTTGTTGCTTCTCTCTCTCAGTTGGACATTATCACCTTTGTCCTTTGGTCTTGGACTTAATCAACACTTTAGATATCACTTCAGCACCTGTCAAACAATCAATTGATTCATCATACCTCCTCTCCAATCTTCTAACCAAGCACATCCAAACAATCTTACAATGTCTAAAATCAAATTGGCTAAACCTTATGGTCCTAACAATGTGAAAGAAGAGATTCTTATGGAAGCTTTATCAAAACAGCTTCAAAATTTTAAATTCTAACTCCACGAATTAAAGGGGGAAAAGGATACTCAATCCAAAAAATCCTCATTAAGCTCAATCTATCATTTTCTATCTGATCATAATTCTCACATCTCTCAACTTCCTTCCGACATGGATAAATCTTGGTATGACCATCCTATCTTTGATCAATAGAGTGGCTCCAAAGCCCTAAAAGCTGTTAAAAATACCATGAAGTCTTCCTCCAAAGGGATTAGTAACCTCATGAAATAAAAACCTTGGGTTAAACACAAGAGGGACTTCACTCCTTTGGGACAATCTTATGAATCAACATTGGAAAAACTTCTTGAGAATGACCTCATCACATTACCTCAAGTTACATCACATGGATTAAAATTCTTGAGTACCTATTGTGCATATCATTGATTAAATGAGGATAAAACTTCATCTTGCATGGAGTTGAAACATAAAATCCAAGATCTCATAGATGATGGTGTAATCAAAGTGGAAAATCCTAATGATTCATCTAATCTCAAGCATGATCAATATCAAGATTCCATGTCTACCAATGATTCCTATATAACATCTAATTCTTCCACCATTCCTCCATCTCCTAATGCTTCAAAACCAGCCACACCATATCTATCAAAGAATGATCCTAATGATGACTATGTCTACCCTGAAGGACTACCTCTAAAAGAGATCCAAGCTAATCAACATATGGTTGCAAGTATTTCTCAGGCTTCAAAGATCATAGACCCAAAGCGTCCATGTGCTTCAACGCTTATCATGCCTATTCCAAATGATTATCAATCAACATGTCAAGAATCCCATATGCAGATCAAAACTCCTACCTTGTCCTTAGAAGTGGCTCCATGTCAAGAGGGCAATCCAAAGTGTGAAGAAACAAATATCAGTAATGATCAAGATCAAGACACCATCCATCCTTATCCAATGGTTGACCAAAGTCATATATCTCAAGGGTCCCATGATGATTTTATCATCCCCTTCCATTTCTTCCAGGAAGATATCCCTCAATATCCCAAGCAAGATCAAGATATCCTTTCCACCATATCTAAGGAACCTATTTAAAATCAAGAGAAAAGTACCCTTTCTACACCATCTAAAGATCCTTTTCAAGATCAAAGCATCCCATCATCCCCTTGTCATATTCTTCCATATCCAAAAACTATGATTCCTCAAAATCCCTTGCAGAACAATAAATCCCCTCAAGCTTCAGTTGCTCCTATCAAAGCTACTCATGCACCTATTGATATAAAGATAAATATTAAAGATGAGAGCCTTGTTCATGCATCTCACTCTAAATATGTTGATATCCCTTCCACACCTTATATCCCTCCATTCAAATGCAAGCATCACCCTTATCCATCCTCCAAATCCATCCATGGTCCCTATGTCCCAAAGCTAAAACCGTCAAACCTTCCATCTATATTGGGTCCTTATATCCCTCCATCCAACATGCCTATAACTACTAGTTTGTCATCCACTTACCCTATCCCCTATCAAGATCAACAAAGACATGCATCCTTTAAATCTCCCTATCAAAAAATCCATATGAACCATCCATATAAGCCCTATTTATCCACAATTCCTAAGTATTTTGGAAGCAATTTGGATGTGCGATGAATAAATCAGAAATACAAGAATTCACTTATATATGAAGATCACTATGTCCAATCTAATTTACATGTGATTAAAAATAAAAAAGAAATATTCAAGAGACCAAAAAGGTCCACTAAGAAAAGAATAATATCAAAGAAAATATGGGTTCCCAAATCCATCATGGAAGAATTGCGTTCTAAATCTAAGAAAAGAATAAAATTAAAGAAAATATGGGTTCCTAAATCCATCATGGAAGAATTGAGTTCTAAATCATCCAAAAGAAAAGGAAAATCAAAAGCTATGTGGATTCCCAAGTCTCTTCTAAAGGAATTGGATACAAAAAGAAAATCAAAAGTTATGTGGATTCCCAAGTCTCTCTTAAAAGACTTGAACAAAAAGGAAAAGTCACAGTTGGCATCCAAGCTTCCAAAGACTTCCACTTCATCTCCATCTAAACATCTCCCATCTTCTAACTCTATTTTGGGTCCTCATGTCCCAAAATCCATTACCTTGAATACTTCATTTATCTTGGGTCCTCGCGTACCAAGATCCATATCCACTCATCCATCAAAACCTCAAGCTATTCCATCCATTTTTACTCCACCGGACCACTACCCTTCAAGGGGTGTGTCAATGTTGATCTTATCGCCATATCCTATCCAATATCCTACACCTACCTCTTATCCATCCATCTCATATCCTTCCATTCCTCTTATCCAAACCATCACATAAATCCTTGGCTACCATATTCCTTATCCTCCATATCAATCTTCTCTACCGTCACCTTATCAACATCTTTGAGAATACTTTTAGTGGCCTTGGCCATCATACCATATCTTTTAAAACATCACTATCTAGAGAGCTAGAAGCTTAAGTTCCTCCATAAAATAAAAAGTACAAAAAAAGAAATAAATAAAAAAGTGCCTTGGTGAAAACCTGGTAAACAAGTGCCTTGGTAGCAAAAGTAAAGATAAATCAATCTGTCCTATGGTGAAAACCACTTCTTGTGGCACCTTGGATAAGTACCATGATGAAAACCTGGAAAACATGCATCATTCATAATTCCTCCTACTTGCACTCTTCACTTGGGGGAAAGTTCCTTCCATGTCATCTTATCTATCATATCTTACATCAAGCTAGCCCATGAAGAATCCATGTTCCTTCTGGTGATCTTGAAAAGGTTGAGCCTATCCATGAACACTATGTATCCTGACATCCATTATCCTTTCCATCAGCCTACTCACTTGCTCTCATCCATTGCACCCTATCATGATCTTACTTATCCCAAGCCTATCCTCCCTATCTCTAAACATTCCTGCCATAATCCAAAACATTCACTTATAACTCCATCATCCCTTGTCCCAATCATTCTATCCCATCACTATCCCATCTAATTGACCCCTTGGTCTTGATCAAATGAAGAAAAAAATATGGAAAATTGTTTCTCAAAAAGTCCCTTGACATGTCCAGTCTTTTGGACCACATGCTTTTCATGACATCAGGTCATTATCTTATACGCTATCCAACACCGCTTCATGAACCTACATTGCTATTTTTCCCTAGTTTTGGTAATCTTGAGGAGACTGTCCTTGAGGGTTGCATTCACCCTCTTCATCCATCATTGTCATTTTGCCTCATCCATCAGCTTTCTAATCCATCTGTAATGTCCTAAACCTTGCTAGACATTGGGGGAAGACCAATGTGATCTTGCTTGAGACAACGAGTAATCTCTAAAAGACAGAAAATCTAAAGATTGGAAAAAGTCCTAAAAAATTATCATCTTGGTGAAAACCTAGCAATAGGTGCCTTGATGCATCAATCAAAAAAATAAAAAAATAGATAAATATAAAATAAAAATAAAAAAAAAGGATGGTGACACAAACATTGTTACCAGCTTTCTAATGATCACATCATCAAGCAAGACCCCATCACTTGGGGCATCTCAGCTTCATCGCATCACATCAAGTTGAGATTATCATAAATAAAAAAACAACCCAATCAATTGTCTTATAAAGTGATGGATCCACTCAAAACTAGACAGATTATTCTTAGATGATTCATTCATTTCTGAAACCAGGAACATTGATCATATTAGCTTCATCACTTTAAATCAAGTCAATATCTGCAAAATAGAATCTCTGCAAAGTAGGTGAAAACCTGGTAAATAGGTGCCTATTGTACTTAGTGCTCCATCTATCAATGCTCAGTCTCGGCAATCCTTTGCTTCAGTTTGTACATATCTTTGAGTCACTTTTGTGACACTTTGGTTCTTTTGAGAACCCTCCTGGCTTGAAACCTATCCAAAGTCATAGTCTAGGGGCAATCAAATCTACTTTTTCCTCGTAGTATAAGTCAAGACAGTCATCGCAATCAAAGTTTTTGTTATGCCCTGCATACCCATCCCTACATTTTGTTGGAAAAATGTTGGGTCGCCCTTTTTTCTATTTCCTTGTTCCTTTTTCTTTTATTTTCCTCCAACCGTTGCCTCCGCGGGGTTGTTGTTTTCTTTTCTTTTTGGTTTCTCTCCCTCCGAGACTTGGTCCTGGACAACTTTTGTTTCTTTGTGCCAGCTAGATTTCAGACTCTGAGATTCTTTGTCATTGCTTCCTCTTTTGTTAGAGGGCATGGTTGCATGGGATCCCCGGGCTAGGAGTTTGGAGGTTTGCCTTTTCTTGAGACTTGTGGAAGGAAGTGATACGTTTTAAGCCTAAGGCTATAAATGAAGTTTCACTTGTCATTTTTACATTTACCGTGAACAAATTACCTAGAGCGATTCAAAGCGATTAAGAGTGGATTTGTGATAAGTGCGATTTGATTTGAAATGTTTAATAGTGTTTAGCAGTGAAGTTGGTATTCGAGTTTGTGTGCGCTTTCAGCTTTCCTGCAAGGTTTTCAGTGTTCGTGATCCGTGAAGCTTCTTGTTTTGCAGAGCACCTCCCGTGCTCCTCCTCCTGCATTTCCTGGTTTCAAGGTAGGCCCTTCGGCTTCTTTCTGTTGTCTTTTGTTTTGCTTCATTCTTTCTTTTTTGGTCTTGTCTTCATTTTTGTTTTCTTTGTCTTCTGTAGTGTCATCGACTTCCATTGGTGGGATGGTTCCACAGGAAAGTTTTCCACCTTCCTTGCGCTGTATTTTCTTGTAAATAGTGTAATTCTTGTAAATTTTGTAAGTAGTTGTAATTTCTATGTAAATTTTTGTAATTTCTCTTTAAATTGTTAATAGTCTGTAGGATAGGGTCATTTCCTATAAATTTCATCATTCTTCATCTTCCTATGTAAATTGGGTGTATATTGGTTTGTATATTGTCATGTCTGACCCTTCGTATGGCAAGCTCGCCGTGCTCTACGTGTTGTATACCCTAAGTTTCAAGCTTGCCAACTAGTGTCTGCCTAGTTCGAACTTGGCACCTTGTCTATTTGAACCACGGTGGTTTTCTCTCTCCTCCGTTGTTTCATCATTGATGGTGGGATTAAATTCCCCCATGTGTGAGCATTCAAAACTGTCCCATCTGGCATTCAATTCATCTGTGTCGAAACATCTCTCACTTTTAATGCCATTACGTCACTTACTACATGACCATGTGAAAACCCACGTCAGCCTAGCATGGCTCACTACCCGGTCACTTCGATAACAGCTAGTTTCTCCAGACTCTGAGTGCTGAGAAGTCCCCAGGCCTTCATCCCATTTGTCACATAAACTACTATTCCTGGAG
The DNA here is from genome assembly GCA_018584345.1 of Thuja plicata. Classification (NCBI taxonomy): domain Eukaryota; kingdom Viridiplantae; phylum Streptophyta; class Pinopsida; order Cupressales; family Cupressaceae; genus Thuja; species Thuja plicata. The sequence continues at coordinate 1,826,065 of MU226793.1, forward strand.
CCCTCGGGTGTTGATCAAATTCTATATAAGTTGTTAATTATTATATTTTCAGGATTTGATGCAGGCTAAGGTCTTTTGAATAGGTGTAGAATGGTGGTGAACTCTTTAGAGTCCATAAAATTTCTTTGACTTATCGCATGTATTAACAGTTGTCCGGTCTTGTAGGTTGCAGATCATCCTACAAAGAATGTATGAAGTAACAACTCCTCCTGGAATTCCAGAACTCTCAACTACCTCCACTCAGGCGGCCACTAAGACAAAGGCATAGAAAATGCTGGAAAAGCTTCCATTGACATCCAATACTCGAGGGATGGTGTCCTTGTGGGATCTATAATGGATTCCAAACTTCAGGATATTACCGAAATAGAGGTCGGATAATGGGAAGAACTACAGGGCCTTGTCTAGATAATGTACCAACAATGATCTACAGGGGATAACATGGAAATGAATGTGGCCACCTCTAGCATTATCAAAGTCACTTGTTTCCTGTGCTTAGTACAGGCACCAGAGATGATTCTCCACCTGGAAAAGCACTACAATGCACCCACCCAGGTGGTTTTTCTTGCTAATTCTCTCCCACTAAATTACCCAACAACCATTGTAAGTCTTGATGCTACTACCTTTGCTTTGGGACTGAGGATCCCCTAGTTCAGAAATGCTACTTTCATCTCCCGGTTTGCATCATTGAAGCAATTTGAGAAAGCTCCACAGCCTGCTCGCCAGCATCTCAATTCTCACTAGTTGAAGTCCCTGAGGAAGGACTACAAGTAAATGAAGCTGGAGATCCCCCACAGAGATTTCAAGGAATGTGTATAGGGTGGATCATATTTTTGTGTAGGCTCTTTGGGGAACCCCATGCCAAGGACTTTTCGGCATGGATGTATTATTTTCTATACTGCATCACTACTCATGTACAAACCTTTGACTGGGCGACTATTATCGCCAACCATGTGGACTTTCAGCTGAATAATGTCAGTCGAACATCAAATTTCCACGACTTCGTATGTATTATGGACACTGGCATAACAGAAACCCGCACTCTAGGGTATGTAGACAGTGGGCATTCTTGGGAATGGGTTCAGCCAAAATGCTCCATGGGATCATTATTCCCAGATCAAATGGGAAGCCAGCTTCCCCAATTTTTGCCTGGTAAATGACACCTTCATTTACCTCAACATTTTGGCACTTACCTAGGATTTTGGGTACTGGCTATCCAAGGAAGCAATGACCTTGGAAAATTCCTATGGCAATTATTTCATTCAGTTTCATAAACATTCTTACATTCGGGTGACCGGATTCTCTGGAAAGCCCTACCTACTCCCTAAGCATTGTGTGGATAGGATCATTCTTTGGAGTTATGTAGGAAAATCCTAGAACTTCATGCATTCTTTGCATTGAAGAAGGTTACCTCCATCCCATTCCTGATCACTTGCGAGAACTAGTCTTGCAGTCTTACAGTGCCAAAGAAGCCGATAATGAGTTGAACATTCTAGGACTGGCCGAGTTCCACGTGACAAGGAACAATTTTGACCCACTTGACAAGATAAGTGCAGCATTGCCCCAGGCATCCACACCATATGAGCCTCACATTGAGGATTTTTGGGCAGATTTCCAGGATGATTTCGATCTCTGGAATCAGAAATACTCAAGGATGTCCAAAGGGGTGATGAAGATCCTCGGCCTTCAGACCTTTCCAAAAGATTTTTAAGATAGTGGGCCTCTGGAGGACCCATCATACAATGCATAGGGGATTGATTAGATGGATCTCCCTCTGGTGGATTAGGACACCCCAAAGATTTTGACAATTGATCACATCAGCCAGGGTGTCATACAACATAGTCACGATTACTTTGCACAAGTGTGCAAGAAGAGCACCCGCAGGGGTCCAATTTTATGGGGGTCTACTTTGGCCTCCAGATCTGCAAGGCCAAGTAAATATAAGGGGAAAGAAAAAGAGAGCACCCTAGCCCAGGTTCCACCCCTAAAATCAATAAACATTTTGGAGCAAGTTCACATTCAGCTTGAGGCGTCACGCTAGCTGAGTCAAACATTGAGTGCCAAGATTTCCCACGGTCTTCTGGTTACTCTGGTGGCATCTTCCCTCCCAGAAGGGTCCCCTTCATTGGAAGCACTCATGAGAGGGAAGGTGGAAGCTAAGGAGGAAACTACAGCTATTTTGGATGTCAGGGCCCCATTATAGATAAGAAGAAAGAAGCAAAGGGTGGATCATCCCCAAGCACAGATGCAGGTCCCGAGATGCCAAACATTCCCTAGGTGGAACTCATCCCTTCTTCTCCTGACCTAGAGGATCCTCTGATGGCCTCCCCTCCCCACGATAATTTTGATGACCTCTTCAAGATGGAAGACTTGGTGAACTTGCAGGCTGATGTGGTGAGGGAAGTGGAGGAGATAGATGCACAAGAAGAAGTGGCCCTAGAAAAAGAGTTCTTGGAATAGGAAAAAGAGTAGGAGAAAGAAGAAGCACATGAAAATATACAAGATGTGGAAGAAACACCGGTCTAGGGGATCAAGATAGAGCTAAGGAAAACAAAAGATGAGTAGTCGACAATGGTTGGGGAAATCAGACCTTCGAGAGAAACCATTAGAGTAATTAGTTAGTTTACTTACTCTTTTTCGCTTAAGCTATCTCTTAGGTGCATATAATTAATACTTTATATTAATTATATTGCGCAACCTAGCTTTTCTATTTTTAGGGTTTGCTCTCCTTTATAGGCTGAGCTTTGTAATGTTTTTCATTAACTGAGAGAATAATATTGTGCTTCTTCTTTTGAGCATCTCTGAGTTCTGCCTTTTCATTTTCATACTTCATCTTTGTATCAGGTCATTTGCATGCAGGTGTATTCGGGTTCTGTGGATTTGTATGTTTCTCAAATCCTACATGGTATCAGAGCCACCCTGTTGCTGCCTGATCGAAGATTTTTGAAGCCATGATTCGAAGGCGTCATCTGCAGCTTCTCTAGGGTTTTTTCTATCATTTCTAAGGAGGCGCTATTTTCTGGAGCAGATTGAGCCAAAACGGACGCCGCCATTGCGTTCAGAAGGCCCGGGAGAGTTGAAATACATATAAATTTTGACTATTTTGGTTACTGTGCCCTCAGAAAATTTTTTTACCTCTCTAGGCTGTACAGTACGGAAAACAAGAAAAAAAATTTAAAAAAAAATCATTTTTTTAATGATTTTTGCGTTTAAAATAACGCATACAGTGTAATTCAAAGGGCGCCACCCGCGCACCATCGGGGAGCCACCCGCGCTCCGCCACAGGCCGGCGCGCCACCGCGGAGCCACCGGCGACCCTCCCGGCCGCCGCTCCGCCCAACCGCCACCCTGCAGCCGCCCTCCCGCCACCATCC
>MU226793.1:1829743-1855997 GCA_018584345.1 Thuja plicata
GCGCGGGTGGTGCCCTTTGAATTACACTATATGCGTTATTTTAAACGCAAAAATCATTAAAAAAATGATTTTTTTTAAAAAAAAATTTCTTGTTTTCCGTACTGTACGGCCCAGAGAGGTAAATTTTTTTTTTCTGAGGGCACAGTAACCAAAATAGTCAAAATTTATATGTATTTCGATCAGGCAGCAACAGGGTGGCTCTGATACCATGTAGGATTTGAGAAACATGCAAATCCACAGAACTCGAATACACCTGCATGCAAATGACCTGATACAAAGATGAAGTACGAAAATGAAAAGGCAGAACTCAGAGATGCTCAAAAGAATAAGCACAATATTATTCTCTCAGTTAATGAAAAACATTACAAAGCTCAGCCTATAAAGGAGAGCAAACCCTAAAAACAGAAAAGCTAGGTTGCGCAATATAATTAATATAAAGTATTAATTATATGCACCTAAGAGATAGCTTAAGTGAAAAAGAGTAAGTAAACTAACTAATTACTCTAACAACCGTGTCCCCAATTGTCACGCTCCAAATGCCTCTAGTTACTCCAGGTGATCAAAGGCCCCAGAGTGCAACATTTGGTGAGGTGGTCTCTATGGCGCAATGGTCAGATCTAGGCTAGACACCTCTGAACTCTCCAAAATATGTGCCCTTAGAGGAGAATGTCCCAACGGATGGCACCAAAGAAGAACAGAAGAAACAGGATGAGGAGGATAACCCCAAAAATGTGAATATCGAGACCATAAATGATGGAGAAGGAGGAAATACTGGAGATACAAATATAGATGCCACTAAAGTGGAAGATACGGGAAACCCCGGGGAATAAGAAAAAGAGTCTGATACGACTATGGATACCAGAGAAACACTAGAAGACCCCAAGGAAGGCCCCAATTCCCATGCCTTAGCAGCAAGACCACCCCAGCTGCCACAATGGCTAGTAGAGTCCTAAAAAAGAAAGGCCTCTGTGGCAGCAAGTGCTCCCCTCTCCTTGGCCAAAATGATGGCCCAAAACCAAGAGGCGAAGAAGCCTAAGAAGCCTAAGTTCTGAAGATTATATAGTTACAGAGGTTCCCCTGGGGAGGAGAGATAAACAGGGTGAATTGGACATATTAAAAGAGGCTACCTAGGCAGTTGAGGTCTGGTACAACAAACAGGCACAAAAGATTAAGGAGGAAAGAGAAAAAAATGAAAATCTCCTTGGGCTTCTCGCAGAACTGACACAGCCACTAGCCGATATTCATCTAGAAGCCTCCACCTCTAGAACACCACTCCCACAGGGTGACATGGATACTCTAAGGGCCATGAAAAAGAAGGCACGGACTATGGATGGATGGATCGCTAAGAAAATCAAATCCATAAGGCAATTCTTGGCAGCAACACTCCTAGACCTTTATCAGTCCAACAACCTCGTGTGCCAAGAGAACAACATCGTCTCCCTATGGGACATAGATATAGAAAAATATGAGGAGTGGAGGTCTGAACTAGAAGAGATAATGAACTTCAGGGAGGAAGCCATTACATAGACAAGAATTTTGGGAGAAGAGCCCTTTAGGTTCCTTCGGGCCCAGCACTCCAGACTTGGCCTCAAAATTGAGGTGAGCAAGAAACTGATAGCGGCCTTAAAGAATAGAATCTTGGGAGTCCAGAATTCTTTGGATTTATACACAAAATTTGTAAAAGGAATTTTGCAAGTCGATCCCTTCACTACTGATACTTGTGCCCCAGAAGATTTTGTACTAAGAAAATTTTATGGGCTGATGGAGTCCCGGTACCAGTCTGCTGGAGATTTTGATGGAGGGAAAATGTCAAGCTTATCCAAGATGATGCTCTGGGCTCATGATGCAGTGAAAGTGGCTGTAGAATTGAGAGAAGGGGCCGAGGATGTTGATGAAAAATTCAGGGTTGTCAGCGACCGGTGGGACTGCGTCAAGGACGTAGATGAAGATGGAATTGGCTAGATTTTGGAGGCCTTCAAATAGAACAAGGAACAATAAATTTCTCCGTTCTTCGAATATTTTCACCAGCGGGGTGAAATTTTGTAAATTCATTATTCTTTGAGTGTATGCTCATGGACTTTGGAATTCTGGGTCCAAAGTTTTGTATTCATTCATAGTGATTCGCGTCCAAGTTACCGTATTTGACCGATCACTATCGAGTAGTTAATAAGGAGTGAGCAGGTAGGTGATCTTGATAAGGCATGTCAGACGAAAGGATGGCTCTGACAGGTGATTCTCCCAAGGTTCCACTCCTACATTAACTCCCAGGTGCACGTCGAAGACAATGAGCTACAATCTGCATTTATGAGGCATGTAGCCTCGGATACTAGGACAATTAGATTTCCTCTATAAATACCCTGACACTCATCTCTATGCCAATTCTTCCAATTTTCTCATCTTTTCTTCTTCCTCTATCTTGTCAAACCTCTGCACTTTTCGAGGTGATTGTAAGTGGTGCAGGTAGTACTAGCCACAAGCTAATGTATTCTATTTGTTAAGTGTACAGTTAGATTAGGTTAGTTTTAGGTAAAAATCTTTGTATAAATAAGAAGTCCAATGCCATAACAAGGGTCGGAGAAATTGATGATTTTGCAGTCCAACAAGTAATAGAAGATAGATTTTCATTTTCAGTTAATTTAGGAGATTAATGCTTAATTTCTCTTAGTATCTTAGAATGCTCCCTTGGAGCCATGGATGTATTTACTAGTGATGCGGGAACCCTTTGAGTTAATGAAGAAAGAACAACACCTGATGGATACTTGTTATGTGTTTTTCTGATCTCTGGAGTTAGCGAATGTCTTTTGTGCAGTATGTTTTCTTGTGTCCTTTGCTCTTATGTTCTAGTTTAGATTAATGATCTCATCTCCCTTTTCTACTGAATGCATGTGAATCACTGGTTCTTTATGTATTCGGTATTTAGATTATTTTTCTTGCATTGGAGCTTAGTTTGATGTTTGAATATTTATTTCATAACTATAGGTACAAATGCATGTATCTAACCTTGATCGATCTTTTGAAGTTTAATTGATAATCCAAGTGCTGGCAGGAAACCCCATCCCTTTTGAAATCTCTAAAGAAGATGAGTAAAAATCAACTATCCCCTCACACAATAGTCACCTACCCAACTTAGTTCCCCCGCACCATCAAGACTTGACTACCAGGTGCTTGGAGGCTAGGAGAATTTATTCATTAGAAAACCTCTTAAGGCGGAGTTGGTTGGTACCCGGGTACCCGGTGACAACTTATCCTTTGTTGGCGGAGCTGGTCACAAAGTCTCGTCAATAGAAAATGGTGTAAGAAGGAGGGCATGAGCTCATCTCCCTCAGAAGATTTTGATTTTACATCACCCGAGGGTTCCCCAAGTAATAGTTTTAGGAACCGTAATTTCCACGGAATAGGGTCATCTTCACCATTAAGTTTTGACAGAATCCTTCGATCAGCCCTAAATCCCAGAGATTTTGTAGAAATCAGACCTCCTGTCTGAAAGAATAGGACCCAAAAAACCAAACAACTGACCAATTTTATCTGAGGATTCATCACGCACCAGAATACCCAACTCCCTCAGATAATCCTGGGGACCAACATTCAACCTAGCCAAAATCAAAAAGTCCCAATGGAAACTTACTTTGGTAACACCGGGTCCCTAATGAGACAGTTCCCTGGCGCTACCAACGATCTTCCTCCACATTTGGAGAAGATCTACCCCAAGTATGAGCATCTAGGCCCATGAACCACAGAGGAACACCTTCAGGCCTATAAGGATGCCATGAAATGATACCATATACAACATCAGGATGTTGTAACCTGGATGTTTCCTCTGTCCTTAGGATAGAATGAATTGAACTGGTACCTCAACTTCTCAGCTAACTCCATCAACAGCTGGCAGGATATGGAAGATGCCTTCCTTGCGGCCTTCTATGTTCATGTGGACCAAGCGTGGTCCCATAGTCAGTTTATCTCCATCAAGAAGAAACTGAATGAGCCTCTCACTACATTCAACCATCAATTCAAAAATGCCTTGAAGCCATGCATGGGCCCCATCATCCCATCCACTGACATAACCATCCATACATATCTAAATTCCATGGAACCCAGTGTTGCCACTCTCCTCTAGAGAACCACCATTGCCAATTATTGGGATACTCTGGAAAAATTTTATAACTTAGCCCTGGAATTGTCCCGTGGTTTGATAAAAGCTCCCAACGGGATTGGACAGAGCCTACCCTTCAACATGATACCTGGTGGAACTCTTTACACCAAGGGATACAACCCCAATCTAGAAATGGGTGCCCCAATGATGGCCATGGGCCCACTGCCAATAGACCAGCAGGCCTGGTACGTTTATCCATATCAAGCCCAGACAATACTGGGTCTAGAATATGTTCCCTAGAACTAGCCACAGAAAATGCAACAACCCTTGACACAACCCTTCAGAGTACCTTTCTTCTAGTCATCCGTGGCTGGAGGATTATCATCCTCGACTCCGAGAGCTGCTTCCACTTTTCTCGAGAATCCACCACAACAACCATCACATTGTGATACAACAACCTAGCTGTCAGCCGAGGTTGTATCCCTTCGGTGATTGGTGTTCTCTTTGATGACAGACATGGTACAGCTAAAGGTGGGGCCTTCCACACCTCACAACTCCAATTCCCAGAGAGGGAATATTTTCTCTTGACAACAAAACACTAATTCTAAAGGTCAAAACTACAATAACAGGCCTCGGCCCAACCAACAAAAATGGAACAACAACGCAAATACCAGAGGTCCTCTTCTGAACCAAAATAGCACTCATGATGGTGCTAGACCTAGTCATTCTGCATAGTTTGCAAAATTCCACCCCTGACCACATGGTGTAGATTACATAACACCGACTCTCATTCCAAGGTGAACTGTGCCACACTAAAAAATATTATCATGATCTCCCAGTTGGATAGGCAGCAATCGGTCAATCCTACTCCCCTAGAACCATCCACATCAGAGCCCCCTCACACTTCCTTCACGTGTGATACCATCTTCTTTGGGATAGACAAAGAGGATGAAGAAGAACCCACATTGTAGGGGATCTTTGATGAATCCATCTCGGCATTCGAGGCCAATGCCTTCACCAGTCTGCAGACTCCCTACAACACTCAGAGTCAGGCTGGCAAAGGGACAGCTTACACGCCAATGCCTCCCAAGAATACCCCCTCAAGACAACACAAATTATTTCTCCTCCCCGCTGAAGGGACCATGCTCTAACCATGCCAGGGATCCGTCCGGGGGAAGCCAACTTTACGTTGGGGGATGATTTGACATCACTAAGGCGTTGGAGATCACCACCACCTCCATGAATTTGATGGAGGTTTTGCTAAATTTTCTTGAGGAAAAGAAGTCCCTTCTGAAGCTCTTGGGAAACCCAGAAGCCATTATTCATCCACCAAAGACTGTCACATTTGACGATGAAAACTCTGCCATCTTTCGGGGAAACACAGAGGATCCTCCCTTCCTACTAGGCTTGAACATTCAAGGGAAGAACCTATACAACTTTCTGGTAGATGTCGATGCTTCGGGAAACATCATGCCCTTATCCATATGCAAAAAGCTTAGACTCACTCCCACTCTATCCAAAGGTGCAGTAGTCCAAATGGACAAAAATATTGTGAAAATGGTTCACGAGCTGAAAAACATCCAGATTCTACTCATCCAAGACCCTTGGATATCAAGCGCAATAGACATACAAGTGGTGGACATCCATAAAACCTACGGGATATTATTGAGTAGAAATTGGTCTAAGGCCCTTAATAGGTATTTTTCTATGGACTTCTCCAACTTGTGGCTCCCCTGGAAGGGGAAATCAAATCAAATCTGGGTGAAGAGTGAAGCTAGAATGAAGCAGGCCCTCACCAAATTTGGGAGGGTAAATTAAGTCCTTTACTCTAAATCCTCCCCTGGGGTGTACCAAACATGAGAAATCTTGACCTTTGGTTTCATCCCTGGGGAGGATCCTGTAGTCTCTCAAAGAATTCAGGATCTGGATGAAAAATTGAAGTGTGAGGTAGACTTATAAGGTAGTATGACAACTCGAGCCACTCTCTTGTTTGACATTGGGTGTCGAGTACACTACCAAAAACACTCAGAACTAGAGTGTGAGCCCTGCATTGCCACTACCACCTACTACATCATAGACCTCCAAGAGAAAGAACTAAAAGCCATTTCACCTAGACCAAGTAATCCATCTAGAGGTATGCCTAAGATGTCACTCGTCTGGAAACCCAAACCATAGGATCCTCTAGAGGAAATTCTCACCCATGTACCATTAGAACCATAGGAATCACCACCCAAATCTCCCAAAACCAATCCAAATTCCACTTTGCCCTCCCAGCCCCAAAAAATGAACACTAATTTGTGGATCCTAAAGTTTGGTGGATCCCGGTCTAAACAAGGCTACGGGGCCGGAGTGGAACTAATCAACCCGCAGGGGAAATCCTTCCTCTTGTCCTATAGGTTGCATTTTAACTACACCAATAATGTCATGGAGTACGATTCCTTGGTCCTCAGACTCCTATTCACATTGAGAAAAGGGATCACCCACCTCTGGGAAATGGGTGATTCAGAGATGATAGTAAAACAGGTCTAGAGCCAATATACGTGTCATGACAAAAGGTTGGCTGAATACCGCAATCGGGCATGGAGTATAATTGAGATTTTGATGATTTTGGCATCAAGCTCATTCCCTGAAAATGTGACTACGTTCCAGATGCCCTTGCTATGTTCACTAGAAAGGGCATAATATCACCCACTTTAAGGTTTTTGAGGATGACCAACATATTATATCCTTCATGGCCAATGTTGGCATCTTCAAGGATCAGATAATGGAAGAAATTGATCATGACGATATCGGGCCGGGTGAAGAAGATGATGGGATCATCGACCTACCCACTAACACCATCCCTAAGGGGATGGTATCTCTTGAACTAATCTTTGATTCAGATCCTCGGGGCCGAGATAAGATATTGTCCTCCTCTGAGGGAGGAAAATTTGAAAAGGTTAACATCGGCAAGGTCGATGAAGAAATTTTTTTTCACATTGGTACCTCCTGCTCCCTAGAGGAGAAGGAGAAGATTCTTGCAGTTCTCTGGGAATACATTAATGTTATTTCTTGGGGGTATGAGGATCTTAAAACATATGACACTTCCATCATGACTCATACCATCCCCATAAAACCAAATTCCAAACCTTTCCAGCAAAAGAAGAGGCCGGTAAACCCATTGATCAAACCTCTAATCCATTAGGAGGTTCAGAAACTACTATCGGCTTGGATTATCTTTCCTATCCGACACACAACATGGGTTGCCAACCTCATCCCTGTATGCAAGAAGAATAGTGAGATCCACCTGTGTGTGGATTTTTTCAATTTAAACAAGGCCTCCAAGAAGGACAATCAACCTCTCTCCTCACTGGATGAGGTGTTACAAATTGTTAATTGTTCCCAAATGATGTCCATCCTGGATGGGTACCCCAGATATAACCAATTTATGGTTAAATTTGAGGATAGAATGAAAATGACATTCACCACTAAGTGGGGAACATTTGCATATCTAAGAATTCCCTTTGGCCTCACTAACGTCGGGGCCACATTTCAGAAGGCTATGGACATTACGTTCAAGGGCCTAGTCAACAAATGCATAATCATCTACATGGATGATTTAACAATCTTTTCCTGGGACAAGCGTGATCACTCCGCCCACCTCGCTCAGATCTATGAGAGATGTTTCTAGTATGGTATCTCCCTCAACCCCAAGAAATGTATATTTAGGGTCACTAAAGGGAAAATGCTCAGGCATATAATCTTTGAAAAGGGGATATCCATTGACCCTGAGAGAGTTGGAGCATTGCTGAATTTGCAAAGGCCTGGTAGTAAAAAGGAAATGAGATCTTTCTTTGGAAAGATAAATTTTGTCCAGTGGTTCATAAATGGATTTGTCAAGATCATCAAACCATTCAATGACATGATGAAGAAAGATACCAAGATTGAGTGGAGCCCCAAAGCAAAATGAGCATTTTCTCAGATCAATAAAACCATAGTGGAGGCACTAGTCTTGGAAAGCCTAGATTATTCCCTACCATTCCACATCTACTCCTTCACTTCATTGCATTCTGTAGCTACAGTGTTAACCCAGAAAGTTTAGGGGGAAGAGCGACCCATTGCTTTCATGAACTCCCCCTTCAAAAATGGCAGTCTGATATACGCCTTTGGAAAAGAAGGCCTTTTCTCTAGTCCAGGCTGTGAAGTTTCGACACTATGTTCTCCGGAGAAAAGTGCATGCTATCATTCTGGACCAAGCTGTTAAATCTTTACTGCTATAGAGTGAACTGGGTGGATGCCAGGGGAAATGGATGGACATCCTCCAAGAGTATGATCTCGATATGCAATCAATGAAGATAGTCTGAGACCAGGGACTATGTAGAGCGATGGCAGAAGTAACTCCAAACATTGAATGTCAAACCTATACTGTGGAGTCCATCACACAAGATCCATGGTATACCAACCCGATATACCTATTTCTCAATAACAAATGCCCAGTTGGGTTTCCCCCCCAAAATGTCGTGCCCTACGATTGAAAATCACACACTTCATGATAAAAAATGGAACGCTTTTTCGCAGGAATTTCAAAGGAATTTGCCTCTAGTGCATAGACACGGACCAAGCTACCAAAATGATAGAAGAATTCCATGGGTAGTTTGGAACCAGGCATGGCTTAGCTAATGCCACTGCTCATCAGATTCTCTAGGTTAGATATTACTGGCCCTTCATCTTCAAAGACGTTTATGCTCACATAAGGAAGTGCCACACTTGCCAAACTGTAGCCCATCGTGAGTGTAACCTATCCATGCCCTTGCATCCGGTCTTTGAAGTTTGACCCTTCACCCAATGGGAGTTTGATTTTATTAGGGAGATAAACCCCAACTCATCTTCCAACCACCGGTATATTTTGACTGCGACCGATTATAGTACCTGGTGGTCTGAGGCAATCCCACGCAAGAACAACACAGCGGATATAGTTATCAAATTCTTGGAAGAAAACATAGTCACCAGATTCAGAATGCCTTTGCTATAGTGTGTGACAATGGTGCAGCATTTTCTTCAGCACAATTATTAGAATGGACCTATGAGAGGAAGATCACCTTGAAGTTCTCCAGCAACTATTATCCCCAGGGTAATGGTGTTGCCGAGTCTACCAATAAAAAACCTGTTGGAGGTGATCAATCATTTTCTAGAGAAAAATCCCTAGGACTGGCACCAAAAGCCTAGGTTCACCCTTTGTGCGGATCGTATCAGAATCAAGGAAGCCCTGGGGACTTCCCCATTTCTCCTGGTTTATTGCCAAAATACTGTGCTCCCTATAACCTTATGAATCTTAGTTTTATAGTTCATGTAGGAATTCAACGCCCGAGACAACATCGTGGAGGTTCAGCTTTTGATCCTAGTGAGAATGGAGGAACAAAGAGACGCGACACTGGAACATTTTACGTGTCATCAAGTAGTCATCAAGTGATGGTTTGATCGGAGAGCCCAATACAAAGCCTTTCAGGTCTAAATTTCAAAGGCTCTAGCTTGGACCATACCTAATCTTAGAGATCTACAGGGCTAATACTTATTACCTCAGTATAATGACCAGAGAAGCCATCCCATTTCCTATCAATGGACAATTTCTCAAGCACTACTTTGAATGAAGCAGAAGGTAAGTTGTCCAAAGTTGTATTATATGTAAATGTTTTCCTACTTGTAAATATCTTTTCCTGTCACTCCTTGGGAGTACCTTTCCCTTGTAAATAGTTGTTGGCAGTCTTCTGGGGCCACCTTCTTTCCTTTTTTCTTTGTTGTCTTTGGTTTTTCTTTTTTCTTTGCGTCTTGTTTTTCAGGTTCCCGGTATGTTTCCCTCTTCTTGTAGACAAGTATGCTTTGCATGACATCTAGTCCCTAGAATTTGTGCCTTGTGTATTTTGGGTTAGTCCAAAATTTATTGTTAGTATGGTGGAATTTGTCTACACTTCAGAGTTATTTTTTTATGTATGGAAAAAGGTTATGGGTAATCTTCATCAGATTCATATCCCAAAATTCTTAACATCGGTTAACAGAAAATCTAAGAAGCAAGTAATTGTATGGTCCTTTAGAGTAGATTGGTTTCACTAGTTATTGGCCAAGTCCAAAAATCAAAAGAATATCCTAGATCCGGAACATCTCTCCTATTCAGCAAATTAAAATGGATGACAAGGTGAAAGAAGTACCATCGTAAAAAAATTAGCTAAGCTTAAGGTTCACGGTGAAAGAAGTACCGCCTTCCCCATCTTCAAAAGAAAAGAAAGAAAACTAAAGAATAGAGAATTTTGGTATCCGGAGGATTGTGCAAGATATAGTGATTCTAGTTTGATGTACTCAGTGCCCTTCCTCTGCTTCTCCTGGAAGTCATCAACTTGATTTTCTTCCAAAGCACACACTTCATGACTGGAAAAAGATTGAATCAATGATGAGTCAAATTTTATCAGACACCTCATGCTTTGCAAGAAGAATTCTCTAGGTAAAGGTGAGTTTCATTTTTTCTAACCAGAGATCCTATAGTTCTCAAAGGTGCAAAGGCATTCATCCTAGTGAGTCACCATTTGTTATGCCCTACATACCCGTCCCTACATTTTGTTGGAAAAATGTTGGGTCCCCCTTTTTTCTTTTGCCTTGTTCCTTTTTCTTTTTCTTTCCTCTGGTTGTTGCCTCTGCGGGGTCGTTGTTTTCTTTTCTTTTTGGTTTCTCTCCCATTGGGAACTAGTCCTTGAATGTTTTTGTTTCTTTGTGCCAGCAGGATTTCAGACTCCAGGATTCTTTGTTGTTGCTTCCTCTTTTGTTAGAGGGCCTGGTTGCATGGGATCCATGGGTCTAGAGTCTGGAGGTTTTCCTTTTCTCGGGACTTGCAAAATGAAGCAGTACATTTTAAGCCTAAGGGTATAAATGAAGTTTCACTTTTCATTTTTACATTTACCGTGGCCAAATTACCCAGAGTGATTAAGAGCAATTAAGAGAAAATTTGTGATAAGTGTGACTTGTTTTGAAAGGTTTAATAGTGTTTAGCACTGAAGTTGGTATTCAATTTTGTGCATGCTTTAAGCTTTCCTACAAGGTTTTTAGTGTCTGTGGTCCATGAAGCTTCCTAGTTTGTAGAGCACCTCCCATCCTCCTCCTGTATTTCCTGGTTTCAAGGTAGGCCCTTTGACTTCTTTTTGTTGTCTTTTGTTTTTCTTCGTTCTTTCTTTTCTGGTCTTGTCTTAATTTTTGTTTTCTTTGACTTCTGGTTTGTCATCACCTCTCATTGGTGGGATGGCTCTGCAGGAAGGTTGTCCACCTTCCTTGCGATGTATTTTCCTATAAATAGTGCAAATTCTTATATATTATGTAAGTAGTTGTAATTTTGTGTAAATTGTTGTAATTTTTCTATAAATTGTTAATAGTATGTAGGAAAGGGGTTATTTCCTATAAATTTTTTTGTTCTTCAGCTTCCTATGTAAATTGGGTGTATATTGGTTTGTTTATTGTCATGTTCGACCCTTCCTATGGCAAGCTCATCACACTCTCTATGTTGTATACCCTAAGTTTTGAGCTTGCTTACCTGGTGTCTACTTGATTCAAACTCGACACCTCATCTTTTTGAACCATTGTTGTTTTCTCTCTCCTCCGTCATTTCATCATTGATGGTGGGATTAAATTCCCCCATGTGTGAGTATTCAAAACTATCCCATCTCGCATTCAATTCATCCATGTCCAGATATCTATCTCTTTTAATGCCATTACGTCACTTACTGCGTGACCATGTGACAACCCATGTCAGCCCAGTACGGCTTACTGCCTGGTCACTTCGATAACCGCTAGTTTCTCTGGACTCCAGGTGCTGAGAAGTCCCCAGGCCTTAATCTCATTTGTCGCATAAACTAGTATTCCTGAAGCCCCTGGGTGTCGATCAAATTCCATGTAAGTTGTTAATTGTTATATTTCTGGGATTTGATGCAGCCTAACATCTTTTGAACAGGTGCAAAATGGTGGTGAACTCTCTGGAGTCCATAAAATTTCTTTGACTTATCACATGTATTAATGGTTACCCAGTCTTACAGCTTGCAAATCATCCTACAAACAATGTCTCAAGTAACAGCTCCTCCCAAAAGTCTGGAACTCCCGACTACCTCCATTTGGGCGGCCACTAAGACAAAGGCATAGAAAATGCTAGAAAAGATCCCATTGACATCAAAGTACCCAAGGGATGGTGTCCTTGTGGGATCCAAAGTGGATTCCAATCTTTAGGATATTACCGACATAGAGGCCGGATGATGGGAAAAACTAGAGGGCCTTGTCTAGATAATGTATCAATAGTGATTTGTGAGGGATAACATGGCAATGAACGTGGCCACATCCAATATTATCAAAGCCCCCTTTTCCCTTGCTGAGTGCAGGCACCGAAGCTGATTCTCCACCTAGCAAAGTACTACAATGCACCCACCCGGGTGGTTATGATTGTTGTTTCCCTCCCACTAGATTACCCAACAACCATTGTAAATCTTGATCCTGCTACCTTTTCTTCAGGAATGGGGATCCCCCTGTTCAAAAATGCTACTATCATCTCCCAGTCTGTATCATTAAAGGAGTTTGAGAAATTTCTACAGCCTGCTCACCAACATCTCAATTCTCACTTGTTGAAGTCTGCGAGGAAGGACTACAAGAAAATGAAGCTGGAGATCCCCCGCAGAGATTTCAAGGAATGTGTATAGGCGGGGATCATATTTTTGTGTAGGCTCTTCGGGAACCCCATGCTAGGGAATTTTCAGCATGGATGTATTATTTTCTATACTACATCACCACTCATGGAAAAACCTTTGACTGGGCGACTATTATCGCCAACCATGTGGACTTTCAGTTGAATAATGTCAGCCAAACATTAAAGTTCCACATGACTTCATATGTATTATGGGCACTTGGACAACAAAGACCCATACTCCAGGGTTTTTAGATAGTGGACATTCTTGAGAACGGGCCTGACTAGAATTCTCCATGGGATCATTATCCCCAGATCTAATGGGAAGCCAACATCCCCAATTTTTGTCGGGTAAATGACACCTTCATTTACCATAACATTTTGACACTTACCTAGGATTCTGGGTACCAATTATCCAAGGAAGCAATGACCTTGGTGAATTCCTATGGAAATTATTTCATTCAGTTTCAACAATATTCTTACATTTGGGTGACCAGATTCTCTGGCAAGCCCTACCTACTCCCCAAGCATTGTGGGCATAAGATCATTTTTTTGGAGTTCTAAAGGAAAATCCTTGAACTTCATGCATTCTTTGCATTGAAGAAGGTTATCTCCATCCCATTCTTGATCACTTGCTAGAACTATAAATGCAATCTTACAGTGGCTAAAGAAGCCGATAATGAGTTGAAGAGTCTCGGACTGGACAAGTTCCACCTGACAAGGGATAATTTTGACCCACTCGCCAAGATAAGTGCAACACTGCCCCGGGCGTCCACACCACATGAGCCTCACATTTATTATTTTTGGGTAGATTTCTAGGATGATTTTGACCTCTGGAATCAGAAATACTCAAGGATGTCCAAAAGGATGATGAAGAGCCTCGGCCTTCGGACCTTTCCAAAAGATTTTTTAGATAGTGGGCCTATGGAGGTTCCATCATACAAGGCACAGGGGATTGATAAGATGGATCTCCCTCCAGTGGATTGGGACACCCCAGAGATTTTGACAATAGAGGATGTCAGCTAGGGTGTCATACAACACAGTCATGATTACTTTGCACAAGTGTGCAAGAAGAGCACTCGCAAGAGTCCAATTTATTGGGGGTCTACTTTGGCCTCTAGAGCTGCAGGGCCAAGTAAAGGTAAGGGGAAATAAAAAGAGAGCACCTTAGCCTAGGTTCCACCCCCAAAATCGCTCCCCATTTTGGAGCAAGTTCATATTCAGCTGGAGGCGTCATGCCAATAGAGTAAAAAATTGAGCGCCAAGCTTTCCCATGGTCTTTTGGTTACTCCAGTGGGATCTGCCCTCCCAAAAGGGTCCCCTTAACTGGAAGCACTCATGAGCTAATAGATGGAATCAGAGGAGGAAAATATAGCTATTCTGGATGTCGAGGCCCATTACAGATAAGAAGAAAGAATCAAAGGATGGATCATCCCCCGAGCATAGATGTAGGTCCCAGGATGCCAAACATTCCCTAGGTAGAACTCATCCCTTCTTCTCCTAAGCCAAAGGATCCTCTGGAGGCCTCCCCTCCCCATGATGATTTTGATGACCTATTCTAGATGGAAGACTTGGTGAACTTTCACACCAACGTGGTGAGGGAAGTGGAGAAAGAAGAAGCACAAGAAAAACCACAAGATGACGTGGATAACCTTGGAAATGTGGATACCGAGACCATAAATGGTGGAGAAGGAGGAAATCCTAGAGATACAAATGTAGATGCCAATGAAGTGGAAGATACTAGAAACCCCAAGGAATAAGAAAAAGATTCTGATGCGACTATGGATACTGGGGAAACACCACAAGACCCTGAGGAAGGCCCCAATGCCCAGGCCTTCGCAGCAATACTACCCCAACCTTCACAATGGCTGGTAGAGTACCAAAAAAGAAAGGCATCGGTGGAAGTAAGTGCTCACCTCTCCTTGGCCAAAATGATGGCACAAAACCAAGAGGCAAAAAAGCCTAAGAAGGCCTGGACCATCCATACCCTCCAGATATGTTTAGGAGGAAGTACAGTCATAGTAGTTGCAATGCTTCCCCAGATGTAGACACAACAGCCATAAGGGCCAAATATTATATAGTTATAGAGGTACCTCTATGGAGGAGAGATAAACAGGGAGAATTGGAGCTATTGAAAGAGGCTACCCGGGCAGTTGAGGCCCGGTACGACAAATAGGCAAAAAAGCTGAAGGAGGAAAGAGAAATAAATGAAAATCTCCTCGGGCTTCTCCTAGAACTGACACAGCCACTAGCCGAGATTCGATTGGAAGCCTCCACCTCCGGAACACTGCTCCTAAAGAGTGACATGGATGCTCTAAGGGCCATGAAAAAGAAGGCACAGGCTTTGGATGGATGGATCACTAAGCAAATCAAAGTCGTAAGGCAATTCCTGGTAGCAACACTCCCAGACCTTTATCAGGCCACCAACCTCATGGGCTAGGTGAATGACGTCATCACCCTATGGTAGAAAGATATAAAAAAATATGAGGAGTGGAGGTCTAAACTAGAAGTGATGATGAACTTCGGGGAGGAAGCCATTACATAGACATAAATTTTGGGAGAAGAGACCTTTGGGTTCTTCCAGGCCCATTACTCTGAACTTGGCCTCAAAATTGAGGTGAGCAAGCAACTGGTAGTAACATTAAAGAATAGACTCCCGGGAGTCCGAAATTCTTTGCATTTATACATAGTATTTGTAACAAGGGTTTAGCAAGTTGATCACTTCACTACCAGGACTTGTGCCCTGAAAGATTTTGTACTTAGAAAATTTGATGAGCTGATGGAGTCCTGGTACTAGTCTGGTAGAGATTTTGACGGAGGGAAAATGTCAAGATTATCCAAGATGATGCTTCGAGCTTGTGACGTAGTGAAAGTGGCTGCAAAATTTAGAGAAAGGGGCATAAGTTCATGGACTCTAGAATTCTGGATCTGAAGTTTTGTATTCATTCATAGTGATCTGCATCTAGGTTCTTGGAGCCGACCGATCACTATCAAGTAGTTAATAAGGGGTCAGTAGGTAGGTGATCCCAATAAGGCATGTCAAATGGAAGGATGGCTCTAAGAGGTAATTCTCTTGAGGTGTCATTCCTACATTAACTCCCTAGTGCATATCGAAGATAGTGAGCCGCAATCTACATTTATAACGCATGTAGCCTCAGATACCGGGACAATCAGATTTCCTCTATAAATACCCTGACACTCTTCTTTATGCTGATTCTTCAAGTTTCCTCTTCTTGTCTTCTTCCTCTATCTTCTCAAACCTCTACACTTTTTGAGGTACTTGTAGGTGGTGCAGGTAGTACTGGCCATAGGATAATGTATTTTATTTTTTGAGTGTATAGTTAGATTAGGTTATTTTTAGGCCAAACTCTGTGTATAAATAAGAAGTCTGATGCTATAACAAGGGTCAGAAAAATTGATGATTTTGCAGTCTAGCAAGTAATAGAAGATAGATTTTCATTTTCAGTTATTTTAGGAGCTCAATGCTCAGTTGTTCTTAGTAGCTTAGAATTCTCCCTTGGAGCCATGAATGTATTTACCAGTGATGCTGGAACCCTTTGAGTTAATGAAGAAGGAATAACACCTTATGGCTACTTGTTATGTGTTATTCTGATCTCTGGAGTTAGCGAATGTATTTTGTGCAGTATGTTTTCTCATTTCCTTTTCTCTTATGTTCTAGTTTAGATTAATGATCTCATCTCCCTTTGCTACTGAAAGCATGTGAATCACTAGTTCTTTATGTATTCGGTATTTAGAGTATTTTTCTTGCATTGGAGCTTCATTTGATGTTCGAATATTTATTGCATAACTACAAGTAGAAATTCATGTATCTAACGTTGATTGATCTTTTGAAGTTTATTTGATAATCCAAGTGTTGGAAGGAAACCCCATCCATTTTGAAATCTCTAAAGAAGATGAGTAAAAACCAGCTATACCCTCACAAAAAAGTCACCTACCCAGCTTAGTTCCCCCCACACCGTCGAGAAATGACTACAGGTGCTTGGAGGCTAGGAGAATATATTCTCTAGAAAACCTCTTCAGGTGGAGTTGGCCGGTACCCCGGTACCTGGTGACAACTTATCCTCTATTGGCAGAGCCGGTCATAAATTCCCATCTATAGAAACTGGCGCTATAAAGATGGCATGAGCTCATCTCCCTCAGAATATTTTGATTTTACACCAACCAAGGGTTCCCCAAGAAATAGGTTTACTAACCATACTTTCTACAGAATAGGGTCATCTTCACCCTTAAGTTTTGACAGCATCTTTCGATCAGCCTCAAATCCTAGAGAGTTTGTAGAACTTAGACCTCTTGTTTGAAAGAGTAGAACCCAACAAACCAAACAACTGGCCAATTTTATCCGGGGACCAATGTTCAACCCAGCCAAAATCAAACAGTCCCAATGGAAACTTACTTTGGTAACACCATGTCCCCAATGGGGTAGTTCCTCGACGCTACTAGTGATCTTCCTATGCATTCGGAGAAGATCTTCCCCAAGTATGAGCATCTAGGCCCACAAATTCTAGAGGAACACCTTTAGGCCTATAAGGATGCCATGAACCGAAACCAGATACAACATCAGTATGTTGTAACCTGAATGCTTCCTCTGTCCTTAGGATAGAATAAATTAAACTAATACCTCAACTTGCTGGCCAAATCCATCATCAGTTGGCAGGATATGGGAGGTGCCTTCTTGGCGGCCTTCCATGTTCATGTTGACCCAGCATGGTCCCACAGCCAGTTTATCTCCATCAAGAAGGATCCAAATGAGCCTCTCACTACATTAAACCATCGGTTCCAACATGCCTTAAAGTGGTGCACGGGACCCTTCATCCCATCCACTGACGTAACCATCCAGACATATCTTAATGCTATGGACCCCATTGTTTCCACTCTCCTCTAGAGAACCACCACTGCCAATGACCAGGATACTCTGGCGAAAATTTATAATTTATCCCTGGAATTGTCCTGCAATTTGAGAAAAGCTCCCAATGGGATTGGACAAAGCCTACCCTTCAACATGATACCCGGTGGAACTACTTAAGCTGGGGGATACAACCACAATCAGACAATGGGTGCCCCAACAATTGCCATAGGCCCACCACCAATAGACCAGCAGGCCCGGTACATTTATCCATCTCAAGCCCAGACAATACCGGGTCTAGAATATGTTCCCTAGAACTAGCCACAACAAATGCAATAACCCTTGACACAACCCTCTAGAGTACCTTTCTTCTAGTTGTTCGTGGCTAGAGGATTGACGTCCTTGACTCTGGGAGCTACTGCCACTTTTCTCAAGAATCTACCACAACAACCGTCACACTGTGACATAACTTCCCAGCTCTCAGCCAATGTTAAATCCCTCCAGTGATTGGTGTCCTCTCTAACGATAGACATGGGATAGCTGAAGGTGGGGTCATCTGTGCCTCACAACTCCAATTCCAAAAGATGGAATATTTTCTCTAGACAATGAAACACTAATTTCAGAGCGCAGAACTACAAAAATGGGCCTCGGTAACACCATTACCTTAAGGTCCTCCTCTGAACCAAAACACAAATACTTAAGGTCCTCCTCTGAACCAAAACACCACTCAGGGTGGTGCTAGACCCAGTCATCCTACATAGCTTGCAGAATTCCACCCCTTGACCACATGGTGTAGATTGCATGACAATGGCTCTCATTCCAAGGTGAACTATGCCACACTAGAAAATATTATCATGACCTCCCAGTCAGACAGGGAGAAACTGGTCAATCCTACTCCCCTAGAACCATTCACATTAGAGCCCCCTCACACTACCTTCATGTGTGAGACCGTCTTCTTCGAGACAGAAGAAGATGATGAAGAAGAACCTGAATTACAACAGTTCTTTGATGAATCTATCTCGGCCTTCGAGGCCAATTCCTTCACCAGTCTGTGAACTCCCTACAACACTGAGAGTCAGGCTGGGAAAGGCGAAACTTACACACCAATGTCTCTCATGAATACCCTCCCAAGACAACATGACTGGTCGCTCCTCACTGCCGAAGGGACCAGTCTCTAACCACACTAGGGATTTGGCCGGGGGAAGTTGCCTTTACCCAAGGGGATGGTTTGACATCACTAAGGCATTGGAGAACACCACCACCTCCATGAATTTGATGAAGGTTTTGCTAAATTTTCTTGAGTAGAAGAAGTCCCTTCTGAAGCTCTTGGGAAACCCAGAAGCCATTAGTCGTCCACCAAAGACTGTCACATTTGACGATGCCAACTCGGCCATCTTCCAGGGAAACACAGAGGATCCTCCCTTTCGACTAGGCTTGAACATTCAAGGGAAGAACCTATACAACTTCCTAGTAGATTTTTGTGCTTCGGTCAATGTCATGCCCTTATCCATATGCCAGAAGCTTGGACTCACTCCCACTCTATCCAAAGGTGCAGTAGTCCAATTGGACAAAACTATTGTGAAAAGGTTTGGTGAGCTGAAAAACATCCAAATTGAGCTCATCCAAGACCCCCGGATATCGAGCACAATAGACATCCAAGTGGTGGACATCCCTGAAACCTACGGGATGTTTTTGAGTCAAAATTGGTCTAAGGCCCTTAATGGGTATTTCTCTATGAACTTCTCCCACTTGTGGCTCCCCTGGAAGGGAAAATCAAACCAAATCTAGGTGAAGAGTGAACCCAGAATGAAGCAGGCCCTCACTAAAGCTGGGAGGGTAAATGCAATCCTTTTCTCTGAATTCTCCCGAGGGGTGTACCAAACATGAGAAATCCCGATCTTTGATTTCATCCTTGGGGAGGATCCTGTTGTCTCTCAAATAATTCAAGATCTAAAAGAAAAACTGAAGTGTGAGGTAGACTAATAAGGTAGTATGGAAACTTTGGCCACTCTCTTGTCTGACACTTGGTGCTGAATACACTACTCGAAACACTCTAAACTAGAGTGTGAGCTCAACATTGCCGCTTCTACCTGCCACATCACAGACCTCCAAGAGAAAGAACACAAAGTTGGTTCACCTGGACCAATTAATCCATCCAGTGGTATGCCTAAGGCACCGCTTGTTTGACAACCTAAACCAGAGGATCCTCCAAAGGGAACTCTCACCCATGCACCATCAAAATTGGAAGAATCACTTCCCAAATCTCCCAAAACCAATCCAAATGCCACTTCACCCTCCCAGCCCCAAAAAAGGAACACTGATTTGTGGATCCTAAAGTTTGATGAATCTCAGTCTAAACAAGGTTGCGGGGGTTGGGACTGAAAAAAGCAGTAAGGGTTTTTGAAGTACCATGTTAAAATTTTGCATTTTAACCCCCATAAGTGTTTTTCGAGCCTATTTTCCCTGATGAGATTCTAAAGTTTTCCATGCATGTCAAGTACTCATCACTCTTGTTTAGGCATATGAAGACATCCCAGTTCATTAATTTCAAGTTTTGATTTGTTTCGTGATGTCTTGTTTTGAGCACTTGTCCAAATCTGCATTTCTGCGTAAGTGTCAATTTGTTGTAATAGGCCCAGTTTGCATTTGAATATCTTATGTACTGTTGAGTGTCATGGACTGGGACTTTGGGGATATTTATTATGCATATCAAAGAACTTAAGTTTCAAATCCCAAGTCATTTTGATATGTTTTGACTAGTTTTCAAACCCCTCAAAGTTGGTAGTTTGTTGTTGTCATGCATTGTGTAATTGATTAGAATTCTGAGTAGCCCTGTTTGACTGATTGTAACTTTTGACCTTGTGACTTAAATGAAAAAATTCCTTTTGTACTCCATTATAGAGGTCAAATAATTTTTTAGTCTCCGTCTTCAGGTCACAACAAGTCCATTTGCTCAGTTTGCCAATTTGATTCCATTTGCAGTTTCTAACATTTTGATGCAGATCAGTTGCATAGTTTGGTCGGAGGCCCTGTTTGTGAGGTTATATCTTGAATACCGTGATTGGTAACATCAGGAAAATGGTTGCCCTAAATTATAGACAAAATTTACTTTAATTTTGCAAGGTCTCAGATCCTGAGGGTTTTGTTTGCATAATTCTCCAGATGCTTTTCATTTGTAGAAATTGTTATTTCTCATTTGTTCTTTTCTGTAAGTTCCAAGTGGCTAATTTCAAGGGGTTTCAAAATGTGCCTAGATGATTTTCAAGAGGTTCCCTTCTAGATCCCTATTCTTCATGTAGCATACTTCCAATGTACAGAAGCTTGGATCCTTAGGAGATCGTTTCACTTGTTTTCAAAGTTGAAACCAAATGTGTTTATTGTTATTTGACAGTGTAATCTACAAAATTATTGTGAAGAGGCAACTTGGGTGTTTAAAGTCTTTGGCCCTATTGGGTTTCATCAGATGTCACTTTGCAGTATGGAATAATGTCAACCATAGGACGCATGTAACCAGTGCCACGTTCTGGTTATATGATTCAATCAATTTTTAAGGGTGATTCTGGAAGAAGTTTGTGTTTTAAACATTGTGCATAAGTGATTAAAAATGGAGTTTTAATGGTCAATGTCCTGAAATCAAAGCTTGGTCATGAATTTTGACATGCATCAAGGCAGTAATGGGCACTATGTTTACAGGATACTACAACAAAATGTTATCTCATTGTTTGCATAAATGGATTCATTGAAGAGGTTTTTAAAAACATTCAAGCTCGTAATATGTTGTGAGTGTTTATCTGCAGTTCAAAACCATTTTATAGCATTCTCGTAGCCGTCTCAATGTTCCATAACACATTTAAAACATGGAAGACTAATGCTAGTTGTAGAGAAAAATCAATGTTTGCATAGAGTATTAGAGGGAAATTTGCCAGAATAGTTTTAAAGCATGTAAGCAAATTGTTGTTGGCAAAGGTGTCATAAACAATATTATAAACAATGCTTGAAAAGGAATAAAGGAAGTTTGAACTTTTAAAAGGGAAAACACTTATATTCAAAGACCCTATGTGAAAACAAAGGGAGCCAGTGCATCATTAAAAGATGACTCTCTTTAGAGTTTCAAAACCACACACCACGTAATGATGTAGTTACAAAGTGAAATTAGCACAAGTTTTTGTGGAAGAGGTTTTAAAGAATATTAAAAAGAAAACCACAAAGCCTACGCAGACAAGAAAAGGAGTCACACCAAAAAAGAAAGTAAACAAAGCAAGTAAACAAGACAAAATCCCATGCTATGCATTGGAGAAAAGGCAGATAAATGCCATAAGATATCCAGCACAGGGAAATTGGAAAAGGTTTTAGTAACTTTCAAGAAAATGCAATTGGCTGGTGTAAAGCCAAATCCACAACCTTTACCAACATTGAGCCCACACCAAAGTGAAAACATATGGAGAAGCCCAGTGCACCATTTTGGAGGGGGCAATGGTAAAAACATTTTAAAACAGTTAATAACAAGCATTGTCTATGCAAGGTATTAAGGATTGATAAAAACAATTAATAAAAACCAAACGCATTGATACTTGCGCATTGTATTGAGGTGGAGAAGTTAAAGACATTTCAAAGACCTTCAAACAACAAGCTGCAAAGAGCCTGAGTGGAAAAGAAGGCCGGAAAAGCGTGGAAGTATAGACAAGACATGCGAACTGTTTGACAGGATGCCCCAAAGATATGCCATCTCATGGAACGATGACTGCAGGATATGCTCAAAATGGATTTGCTGAAAAGGATTTGGAAGTTTTCAAGCAAATGCAATTGGCAGGTGTAAAGCCAAATTCGACAACCTTTGCCAGCATCCTCCCAGCCTGTACCAAAATGGGAACTTTGCAGGGCAGCACATTGAAAGGTAAAGCCAGCGCAATGAAGACATAAAGAAGTTCGTGCAGATGAATGAATTATCCCATATTCATAGGGGAAAGCATTTTCACATCTTTATATACTAATGCACTTGTTTAGTAATATGAATAAGAGGCTAAGAGGTTGCTGGGCGGGCCTCTTATCCAAGTGATGGTTACATTGACTGAGGCAGCGGTATACCCCACTAATTTTGGCGTAGCATATAGCAAAGGCTTTTAAAAACTTACAGGATTTAGTCCCACATGCATGGGACAACGGAAATTTTGAAATGTTTATAACCAATAGGCCACAATATGATATATGAAGAGAAAGAGGAGGCTATGGGCGCTCGCGCAGGAGCTGAGGGCTTGCCTCAAAAACCATGCCCAGAGGAGAAGACACCCAAATTTTGGTGGGGCACGCAGTGATGACATGGTAGGTAACTGGGCTTAAGAGGATGCAGATCTCAGCATGAATCTCGAGGCAACCAAAATTGACGAATGGCTTAATGAGAAAGTTGCAAGGAAGATAAGCCTAATCCATTAAGCCATTGGTCCATATGGTGCAAGTGAAAAGTGGCACCAAGTGGACCGGTTAGCCAATCAGAGGACGCCACGTGGCGTTGAGAAGGCGCTAAGTGGCACAAGTCAAATGCAATTCAAAGGCACCAATCAGAGATCGACATGTGGCGCTAAGTGGACCTATAGACCAATCAGAGGGTGACACTTGCAACATTCTGGTGAGATGTGCAGATTTTAAATATTTTTAATTTAAATTCAGTTCATCTTATGAGTTAACCAGTGTGAAAGTTTTAAAAGAATCAAGGGTTGACTTAATGGCTTAGGGGAAAGATGCTCACCATCTACCCTTTAAGCCATTAAGCCTAAGCGACAAGTGTCACATTCTGAGGAAATAATGAATTAAATTGAAATATTTAATTAAATCCATCACAAAAGGGAAAATGATTAAAAGGTGAGCAAGTTGAAAAAGATCCAAGGGCTGACTTAATGGCTTAGGGGAAAGATGCTCACCATCTACCCTTTAAGCCATTAAGCCCAAGCGACAAGTGTTATATTCTGGTAAGTCTGGGCAAAAAAGGGAATTTTAAAGTTAAATTTGTCTCATTTCAATAGTCCAACTATTGAAAAGTATTTTATTTCAAGTTGAAATATTTCAAACTTTTAAATGAAAATCAGCATGGGAAGGCATCTTTGGACTAAAGTTTTAGAGGGAAAATTTGATCCAAACTATAGAGTATCATATGTTGCCGGAAATGTCTCAGAATGAAGAAGAGGATTTTGCTGATAATTTGAGGGAAAATCAAATCAGATTTTCACAGTTTCAGTTGGAAGTAGTTGGAGATATTTTTGGGGACAGACAGGTGTCGGTGACTAGATTCTTTTCCCTCTCTCTCCTATATCTGGTTTTTTCCTCCATTGTAAGGATGATGGTGAATTTACAGTTGCATAGAAAACTTGATATTATGGTTTAGTTTTGAAGCTTTGTGTCTTTTGAATGTTTTGAAGCAGAAATACATTAATGAAATATAGTGGAATCTCCAGTTTCAGATCTATGGTGTCTTTTTGTAGTTTTATTCATGCTCTTATATGTTTAGTCTGTAAGGCATTCTTAACATGGTGGTTACAAGGTAACTATGTAGTTATTTATGAGCTTCCTTCAAGGAAGGAGTAAGACTTGTGAGTAATCCCAGAGGGCTAGATATTAATATGAAAATCTGATAGATAGATGTGAAAATGAAATGATAGTTTGCAAGGCACTCTATCTAGGATCTTGTTTGTTTTCTTATTAATTGGTTTTCTATAGGTTTACATTTTATTGGATTCTTTGCCTAGGATTAGGCACTGGTCTAAGTTCTGAAAAGTAGTTCTCATCATCAATCATTCAAATATTGAAAATCTTTTACTTTATGTTTGTGAACATGAATGTCCAGAATCTGCACTGAATAGTATAGACATTGTTTGTGATTCTTTAAAGAAATGAATCCATGAGTTAGCCTGCCTGAGTCTAGAACTCAAAGAGAAGAAGGATTTCATCCTTGTCACATTGGCCATTTTTCTTGTTCTTAGCAGATCATGTAGGTGGGATCCTGCATAAGATTGGTTGAGTTGAACTCCCATATCTTATAAGTCAGAGAACTATCCACTGATTTTCATGTCTGCATAAAAGGTTTTAGTGAGAGAGTGTTTATGTATGAGATTTTAGCTTGTTTTAGGTGTACCCACCTAAGTGTGTGGAGCTCAAAGTAGAAGGAGGATCAAATCCTGATCAATTAGCCTTTTCTTGCCCCTCAATTTGTATAAAGAAGTAGATTCATGTGAGTTGGACTAAGATCCCCAAGTCTAGTTTGCATATTCTCTTTTAGAACTGAAGGATACAAGAAAAAGCGCTAACAAAATGACAACTCTATTGGGGAAGTGTTAGAAATTTTTTTTTATTGAAACCTCAGAAATTGTAATCTGAAGGAGAAGTGAAGGTTAAAAGCTCATACGAGCTAATCATTTTTTGTTTCATTTTTGGACTAGTTTGTGAATCTTAATCCCATACTTGTTGTGGGTGGCGACTCTGTTTAAATTTGGAGAATCTTGGTTGTTTGGTGCCAGTGTAATTTGTGATTATCAGTTGTTATTCGATGTCTAAGATCAGCAAGTTTAAGATGTTTCTTTCCCTGCTTGGCTGAATCAATATTCAAATCTGATTAAGAAAGAGTGTCAAGAAAAGGAATCTAAAATTTGTTCAAATCTCTGTGTGTGAATAGCCTAGAAGTGTTTTTATTTGCAGCAAAAGGAAGAAAAAGACTATGTGACTTTGCTGGTAAGAATGAACCTAGAATTGAAAATAATTAGGCAAATAGCTTTTCTGTTTGAAATTTCTCCTCTGCAAGGAGATGGTGACTCTACAAAGAAAGAACCTGATGAAGCTACACAAAAGGCTCTAAATCCACAGTGTTTCAAGTCAAGAAACAAAGAGAAAAACTGCTGCAAATTTCATCCAGGTAATCCTCATATTTGTTGAAAAGAAAAGTCCCTTCATAGGTGAATGAGTCACTAAGAAAAGGGAAACAGATTGAAAGTTTTGTCATATTTCTGGGTTGAAATTTTTAGTTATTGAAATTAGAAATATGTTGTAGTTATGTGAGGAAAATGACTACATAAAGTCAGATAAAAGTTCTGTCATAGAATAAGTTTTGTTCTAAAGTAAATGGTCTGATGGAGAATTCATTTTCAATGGATCGATATATTTTTACTATATCTGAGATTCATCAGTGAGAGCTTGAGAAATCTAATAGAGATATTGCATTGATAGATCAAAAAATCCAAGAGAAAGCCCTACTAATTTTAAAAGAAAGGGTAGGAGAAAGGAAAAAAGAGTCAGCATATTCATTTTATCAAAAGTTTTCTAGTGCAGTTGATAAGCTTATAGCAGATATTGACTTTGCAGAATTAGAGTGGGTGCAATTATTTTTAGAACTTTGTGTGCCAGAATTGCTTGATTGGTCAGCATCTCTTAGAGAAGAGGCATCTGAACATGTTAGAAGATGGATTGATGAAATTGGGAAATTTGAACTTGAAAGTGTAGATGACGTTGAATCTAGTTCTTATGAAGATGGTGTTGAATCTAGTTCTTATAATGATGATGTTGAATCTTATTATGCTGATGATGAAGTAGATGAACATCAGATTGATGAAGATGAATCTTTAGTAAATAATTTTTC
>MU226793.1:1856323-1868901 GCA_018584345.1 Thuja plicata
AGATCATTGAGGATTTTCTTTTAAAAAATGATAGCTATAGTTGTGCTTCTTCTCAAATTCATAGCAATGATGATTGTTCAACTCATAATGATGCTGATTCAGAATGTTCCATCCTTGATGATGGTTACAATTAAGAAATTGATGATGGGTTTAATGAAGTTTCTAACCCACTCTTTATTAAGAAATAGATGTGAATCAGCCAATGCTTTTCTATCTTGATTTTGAAAAGGCTTTCCATGTAGTTTCTAATCCTTTGTATGAGGACATGGTTGAAAATTTAGTTGATTTGAATGATATATTAGATTATGTAAAGAATAACTATGGGAGCCAGGATGAAATGACTGATTCAGCTTCCTTTCTCTCTAATCAATCTTCCTCCAATGTTGATCTTGAAAATTATTATAGTTTGAAAATGAATGAAGTTTCTCATGGTGAACTAAGTATGAAATTAGAGGTTATGGTTCATCACGCTTCCCCTAATTCTTTGCATGATACATATGAGGTTGAATATGAAAATTTTGATATCCAGGCATGTGTTGGAGTGAACCAGTATGTTTCCAGCCATGAGAGTGAGCTGGAATGTTTATTGTTTCAGAAAGATAGTGATCTTCAAGGATGTGATGTTGTGATATCACATAGTGATCAACATATGCAGCGATTCAATGCTTTTTCTTTGCCAAGTGATGGTGAGTTTTCTGATTACTTTTTTTTTGACATGTTGAAGATTCAGGGCAGCACTTTTGATCAAGTGAATGGATATAATAGCCTCAATTTACCTTGGATGTTTGGAGATGAAAATTATATGTTTGATAGAGGTAACAGATGAATCCTATTTTGGGGCTTTGAGCCTTTGTAAATAAGATTCTTGTTTGTACAATTTCTTTCTTTCCCTTTCAATCATGTGGTGTGTTTGCTTTCAAATAAAGAGGTTCCTAGTTTTTGAGTTTAAGAAGGAGAAGAGTTTCAAAAGAGAAGAGAGAGAAAGTGAAGAGAAAGTCTGATTTAAAGTTTTGAATGGTCTGCTATACCATGAGATTCTGAAAGTTCTCTACATGCCCACATGGGGCACACGTCCATAGTCAGATCCACTATTGGGACTGAAAAAAGAAGGGTTTTTGAAGTACCATGTTAAAATTTTGCATTTTAACCCCCATAAGTGCTTTTCAAGCCTATTTTCCCTAATGAGATTATGAAGTTTTCCATGGATGTCAAGTAATCATCACTATTTTTTAGGCATATGAATACATCCTAGTTCATTAATTTCAATTTTTGAGTTGTTTCGTGATGTCTTGTTTCGAGCACTTCTCCAAATTTGCATTTCTGCCTTAGTGTCAATTTGTTGTAACAAGCCTAGTTTGCAATTGAATATATTGTGTCCTGTTGAGTGTCATGGCCCGCCACTTTGGGGATGTTTAGTATGCATATCAAAGAGCTTAAGTTTCAAATCCCAAGTCATTTCCATATGTTTTGACTAGTTTTCAAACCCCTCAAAGTTGGTAGTTTGTTGTTGTCATGCATTGTGTAATTGATCAGAATTCTGAGTAGCCCTGTTTGACTGATTGTAACTTTTGACCTTGTGACCTAATTGAAAAAATTCCTTTTTTAATCCATTATAGAGGCCAAATACTTTTCGAGTCTCTATCTTTAGGTCATGACAAGTCCATTTGCTCAGTTTGCCAATCCGATTCCATTTGCAGTTTTTAACATTTTCATGCAGATCAGTTACACAGTTTGGTCGGAGGCCCTGTTTGTGAGGTTATATCTTGAATACCGTGATTGTTCACATTAGGAAAATGGTTTCCCTGAATTATAGAAAAATTTTACTTTAATTTTGAAAGGTCTCAGATCCTAAGGGTTTTGTATGCACAATTCTCCAGATGCTTTTCATTTGCAGAAATTATTATTTCTCATTTGTTCTTTTCTGTAAGTTCCAAGTGGCTACTTTCGAGGGTTTTCAAATGTGCCTAGATGATTTTCAAGAGGCGCCCTTCTGGATCCCTATTCTTCATGTAGCATACTTCCAATGTATAGAAGTTCGGATCCTCAAGAGATCGTTTCACTTGTTTTCAAAGTCGAAACCAAATGTGTTTATTGTTATTTGACAGTGTAATCTACATAATTGTTGTGAAGAGGCAACTTGGGTGTTTAAAATATTTGGACCTGTTGGGTTTCATCAGCTGTCACTTTCCATTATGGAATAATTTCAACCATAGGACGCGTGTACCCAGTGCCACGTTGTGTTTATATGATTCAACCAATTTTTAAGGGTGATTATGGAAGAAGTTTATGTGTTTTAAACATTGTGTAGAAGTGATTGAAAACGGAGTTTTAATGGCCAATGTCCTAAAATCAAAGCTTAGGCATGAATTTGGACATGCATCAAGGAAGTAATGGGAACTGTGTTTACAGGATGTTGCAATGAAATGTTATCTCATTGTTTGCATAAATGGATTCATTGAAGACACTTTTTTAAAACATTCAAGCTCGTGATATGTTGTGAGTGTTTATCTGCAAATCAAAACCATTTTCCAGCATTCTCGTAGCCATCTCAATGTTCCAAAACACATTTAAAACATGGAAGAATAATTCCAGTTGTAGAGCAAAATCAATGTTTGCACAGAGTATTAGAGGGAAATTTGCTAGAATAGTTTTAAAGCATGTAAGCAAATTGTTGTTGGCAAAGGTGTCATAAACAATGCTTGAAAAGGAATTAAGGAAGTTTGAACTTTTAAAAGGGAAAACACTTATATTCAAAGACCCTGTGTGAAAACAAAGGGAGCCAGTGTAATATTAAAAGATGACTCTCTTTAGAGTTTCAAAACCACATGCCATGTAATGATGTAGTTACAAAGTGAAATCAGCGCAAGTTTTTGTGGAAGAGTTTTTAAAGCATATTAAAAAGAAAACCACAAAGCCTGTGCAGACAAGCAAAGGAGTCACACCAACAAAGAAAGTAAACAAGACAAAATCCCACACTGTGCACTAGAGAAAAGGTAGACAAATGCCATAGGATATCCAATGTAGGGAAATTGGAAAAGATTTTAGTAACTTTCAAGAAAATGCAATTGGCTGGTGTAAAGCCAGCTCCACAACCTTTACTAGCATTGAGCCCACACCAAAGTGAAAACAATAGGAGAAGCCCAGCACACCATTTTGGAGGGGGAAATGGTCAAAACATTTTAAAATAGTTAATAACAAGCATTGTCTACGCAAGGTATTGGGGATTGATAAAAACAATCAGCAAAAACCAAACGCATTGATACATGCGCATTGTATTGAGGTGGAGAAGTTAAAGACATTTCAAAGACCTTTGAACAGCAAGATGCAAAGAGCCTACATGGAAGAGAAGGCCTACAAAATGTGGAAGTATAGACAAGACATGCAAACTATTTGATAGGATGCCCCAAAGAGATGCCATCTCATGGAACAATGACTGCAGGATATGCTCAAAATGGATTTGCTGAAATGGCTTTGGAAGTTTTCAAGAAAATGCAATTTGCAGGTGTAAAGCCAAATTTGACAACCTTTTCCAGCATCCTCCCAGCCTGTACCAAAGTGGGAACTTTGGAGGGCAGCACATTGAAAGGTAAATCCAGTGCAATGAAGACATAAAGAAGTTCGCGCAGATGAATGAATTATCCCATATTCGCTGGAGAAAGCATTTTCACATCTTTATATACTAATGCGCTTGTTTAGTAATATGAATAAGAGGCTAAGAGGTTGTTGGGAAGGCCCCTTAGCCAAGTGATGGTTACATTGATTGAGGCAGTGGTAGACCCCACTAATTTTGGCACAACATATAGCGAAGGCTTTTAAAAACTTACAGGATTTAGTCCCACATGCATGGGAGAGCGGAAATTTTGAAATGTTTATAACCAACAGGCCACAATATGATATATGAAGAGAAAGAGGAGGTTATGGGCACTCGTGTAGGAGCTGAGGCATCACCTCAAAAACCATGCCCTGAGGAGAAGACACCCAAATTTTGGCAGTGCCTGCGGTGATGTCATGGCAGGTGACTGGGCTTAAGAGGATGCAGATTTTGGCATGAATCTCGAGGCAGCCAAAATCGATGAATGGCTTAATGAGAAAGTTACAAGGAAGATAAGCCTAAGCCATTAAGCCATTGGTCCACATGGCGCAAGTGACAAGTGGTGCCTAGTGGACCGATCAGCCAATTAGAGGATGCCACGTGGCGCTAAGTAGGCGCTTAGTGGCGCAAGTCAAATGCAGTTTAGAGGCACCAATGAGAGATTGACACATGGCACCAAGTGGACCTATGGACCAATCAGAGGGTGACACTTGGTGCATTCTGGTGAGATGTGCAGATTTCAAATATTTTTAATTTAAATTCATTTCATCAAATGAGTTAACCAGTGTGCAATTTTTAAAAGAATCAAGGGTTGACTTAATGGCTTAGGGGAAAGATGCTCACCATCTACCCTTTAAGCCATTAAGCCTAAGTGATAAGTGTTGCATTCTGGTGCATTCTGAGGAAATAATGAATTAAATTGAAATATTTAATTAAATCCATCACAAAAGGGAAAATGATTAAAAGGTGAGCAAGTTGAAAAAGATCCAACGGCTGACTTAATGGCTTAGGGGAAAGATGCTCACCATCTACCCTTTAAGCCATTAAGCCCAAGCAACAAGTGTCACATTCTAGTAAGTCTAGGAAAAAAAGGGAATTTTAAAGTTAAATTTGTCTCATTTCAATAGTACAAGTATTGAAAAGTATTTTATTTCAAGTTGAAATATTTCAAACTTTTAAATGAAAATCTGCACAGGAAGGCAAGCTTGGACTAAAGTTTCAGAGGGAAACTTTGATCCAAACTATAGAGTATCATATGTTGCTGGAAAGGTCTCGGAATGAAGAAGAGGACTTTGTAGATAATTTGAGGGAAAATCAAATCAGATTTTCACAGTTTCAGTTGGAAGCAGTTGGATATATTTTTGGGGACAGACAGGTGTCGGTGACTGGATTGTTTTCCCTTTCTCCTATATCTGATTTTTTCCTCCATTGTAAGGATGATTGTGAATTTAAAGCTGCATAGAAGACTTGATATTATGGTTTAGTTTTGAATCTTTGTGTCATTTGAATGTTTTGAAGCAGAAATACATTAATGAAATACAGTGGAATCTCCAGTTTTAGATCTATGGTGTCTTTTTGTAGTTTTATTCATGCTCTTGTATGTTTAGTCTGTAAGGCATTCTGAACATGCTGGTTACAAAGTAACTATGCAGTTATTTATGATCTTCCTTCAAGGAAGGAGTCAGTCTTGTGAGTAATCCCAAAGGGCTGGATATTAATATCAAAATCTGATAGATAGATGTGAAAATGAAAGGATAGTTTGCAAGGCACTCTATCTGGGATCTTGTTTGTGTTCTTATTAATTGGTTTTCTATAGATTTACATTTCATTGGACTCTTTGCCTGGGATTAGGCACTGGTCTAAGTTCTAAAAAGTAGTTCTCATCATTAATCATTCAAATATTGAAAATCTTTTACTTTCTGTTTGTGAAGATGAATGTCCAGAATCTGCACTAAATAGTATAGACATTGTTGGTGATTCTTTAAAGAAATGAATCCATGAGTTAGCTTGCCTGAGTCTAGAACTCAAAGAGAAGAAGGATTTCATCCTTGTCACATTGGCCATTTTCCTAGTTCTTAGCAGATCTTGTAGGTGGGATCCTGCATAAGATTGGTTGAGTTGAACTCCCATATCTTATAAGTCAAAGAGCTATCCACTGATTTTCATGTTTGCATAAAAGGTCTTAGTGAGAGAGTGTTTATGTATGTAGATTTCAGATTGTTTTAGGTATACCTACCTGAGTGTGTGGAGCTCAAAGCAGAAGGAGGATCAAATCCTCATCAATTATCCTTTTCTTGCCCCTCAATTTGTATGAAGAAGTAGATTCATGTGAGTTGGACTAAGATCCCCAAGTCTAGTTTGCATATTCTCTTTTAGAACTGAAGGATACAAGAAAAAGTGCTAACAGCGGGTTCAGAGTGGAACTAATCAACCCGCAGGGGAAATACTTCCTTGCATCCTATAGGTTGTAGTTTAATTGCACTAATAATGTCATGGAATACGAGGCCTTGGTCCTCGGACTCCTATTCACAATGAGAAAAGGGATCACCCACCTCTGGGAAATGGGTGATTCAGAGCTGATAGTAAATTAGGTCCGGAGCCAATACATGTGTCATGACAAAAGGCTAGTCACATACTACAACCAGGCATGGAGCCTAATTGAAGAATTTAATGCTTTTGACATCGATCTCATTCCCCAGAAACATAACTATGTTCCAGATTCCCTTGCTATGTCTGCCAACACCCTCGAGTCAATGGCTGGTTCTCGGCTCTAGAAGTTTTCTGTTAAAATGGTTCTCACCTTGTCCATCCAATATAACATCACCCATTTTTAGGTTTTTGAGGATGACCAACATATTCTTTCCTTCATGGAAAATGTTGGCATCTTTGAGGATCAGATAGTGGAAGAAATTGATCATGACGATACCGGGCAGGGTGAAGAAGGCGACGAGATCATCGACCTACCCACTAACACCATCCCTAAGGGGATGTTAGCTCTTGAAAAAATATTTGATTCAAACCCTCAAGGCTAAGATAAGATATTATCCTCCTCTGAGGGAGGAAAATTCAAAAAGGTTAAAATCGGCAAGGCCGATGAGAAAAATTTGTTCACATTGGTAGCTCCTGCTCCCCAGTGGAGAAGGATAAGATTCTTGCGGTTCTATGAGAAAACATTAATGTTATTGCTTGAGGGTATGAGGATCTTAAAACCTATGACACATCCATCATGAATCATACCATCCCCTGAAAACAAAATGCCAAACCTTTTCAGCAAAAGAAGAGGTCGCTAAACCCATTGATCGAACATCTGATCCATTAGGAGGTTCAGAAACCACTGTGAGCCTAGATTATCTTTCCTATCTGGAACACAACATGGGTTGCCAACCTCATCCTCATACACAAGAAGAATGGTGAGATCCTCTTATGTGTGGATTTTTGCAATTTAAACAAGGCCCCCAAGAAGGACAATCACCCTCTCCCCTCGGTGGATGAGGTGTTACAAATTGTTAACTGTTCTCAAATGATGTCCTTCCTAGATGGGTACTCCGGATATAACCAATTTAAGGTTAAATTAGAGGATAGAATAAAAATGGTGTTAACCTCTAAGTCAGGAATGTTTTCATATCAAAGAATGCCCTTTGGCCTCATTAACGCCAGGGTCACATTTCAGAAGGCTATGGACATTGCGTTCGAGGGCCTGGTCAACAAATGCATAATCATCTACATGGATGATTTAATAGTCTTTTCCTGGGATAGGCATGATCACTCCGCCCACCTCACTCAGATCTATGAGAGATGTTGCAGGTATGGTATCTCCCTCAACCCCAAGAAATGCATATTTGAGGTCACTGAAGGGAAATTGCGAGGGCATATAGTCTCTAAGAATGGGATATCCATTGACCCTGAGAGAGTTGAAGCACTGCTAAATTTATAAAGGCCTAACAGTAAAAAAGAAATGAGATCTTTCTTCAGAAGGATAAAATTTGTCCGACGGTTCATCACAAGATTCATCGAGATAGTCAAACCACTCAATAACATGATGAAGAAAGATACCAAGATTGATTGGAGCCCCAAAGCGAAACAAGCATTTTCTCATATCAAGAAAACCATGGTGGACGAACCAGTCCTGGCAAGTCTAGATTATTCCCTCCCGTTCCACATCTACTCCTTCGCTTCACTGCATTTTGTAGTTGTTGTATTAACCCAGAAATTTGAGGGGGAAGAGAGACCCATTTCTTTCATGATCTCCCCCTTCAAAAATGGTGAAGTCTGATATATGCCTTTGGAAAAGAAGGCCTTTGCTCTAGTCCGGGCCGTGAAAAAATTATGGCACTATATTCTTTGGAGAAAACTGCATGCTATCATTCTAAACTAGGCTATTAATTATTTAGTGCTGTAAAGTGAACTAGGCAAACATCGGGGGAAATGGATGGCCATCCTCCAAGAGTATGATCTCAAGATGCAACCAATGAAGATAGTAGTTTTTTATCATTCTGGACCAGGCTATTAAATCTTTATTGCTGCAAAGTGAACTGGGCAAATGCCGGGGGAAATGGATGGCCATCCTCCAAGAGTATGATCTCGAGATGCAACCAATGAAGATAGTCTGAGGCCAAGGACTATGTATAGAGATGGCTGAAGTAACTCCAAATGTTGAATGCCAAACCTATACTGTGGAGTCCATCACTCAAGATCAATGGTATACTGACCCGGTATACCTATTGCTCAATAATAGATTCCCAAAGGGGATTCTCCCAAAAAAATGTTGCACCCTACAAATGAAAAGCACACACTTCATAATAAAAAATGAAACACTTTTCCGTTGGAATTTTGAAAGAATTTACCTTTGGTGCATAGACAGGGACCAAGCTAGAAAAATCATAGAAGAATTCCATGGGTAGTTTAGAACTGGGCATGGCTCAGCTGATGCCACTACTCATCAGATTCTCCAAGCTGAATATTACTGGTCCTTCATCTTCAAATATGTCTACGCTCATGTAAGGAAGTGCCACACTTTCAAAACTGTATCCCATTGTGAGCATAACCCGACCATGCCCTTGCATCTAGTCTTTGAAGTTAGACCCTTCGCCCAATGGGTGTTTGATTTTATCAGGGAAATAAATCCCAACTCATCCACCAACCACAGGTATATTTTGACTATGATCGATTACTGTACCCGGTGGTCTGAGGCAATCCCATGCAAGAACAACACGGAGGATGTAGTTATCAAATTCTTGAAAGAAAACATAGTCACCAGATTCAGAATGCTTTTCACTATAGTTTGTGACAATGGTCCAGCATTTTCTTCAGCGTAGATATTAGAATAGACCTATGAGAGGAAGATCAACTTGAAGTTCTCCAGCAACTATTATCCCCAAGGTAATGGTGTTGCCGAGTCTACCAATAAAAACTTGCTGGAGATGATCAAACATTTTCTAGAGAAAAATCCCCAGGACTGGCACCAAAAGCTTAGGTTTGCCCTTTGGGTGGATCATATCAGAATCAAGGTAGCCCTGGGGACTTCCACATTTCACCTAGTTTATGCCAAAATCTTGTGTTCCCTATCAACTTACAAATCCTGGTTTTATAGTTCATGTAGGAATTAAACGCCTGGGACAACATCATGGAGGTTCAAATTTTGAACGTGGTGAGAATGGAGGAACACAGAGATGTAACACTGGAACATTTTGTGTGTCATCAAGTAGTTTTCAAGCAATGGTTTGACTGGAGAGCCCAATACAAAGCCTTTCGGGTTTCGTACCTAGTCCTTCTATGGGACAAGGCCTGGGAGAAGAAAGGAAAGCACACCAAATTTTAAAGGCTCTGGCTTGGACCATACCTAATCTTAGAGATCTACGGGGCTAACACTTATCACCTCAGTACCATGACCAGAGAAGTCATCCCATTTCCCACCAATGGACAATTTCTCAAGCACTACTTGAAATGAGGTGGAAGGTAAGTTTCCCAAAGTTGTATTATATGTAAATATTTTCTTTCTTGTAAATATATTTTCCCGATTCTCCTTGGGAGTACCTTGCCCTTGTAAATAGTTGTTGGTGGTCTTCTGGGGCCACCTTCTTTCCTTTTTCTTTGTTTTCTTTGGTTTTCCTTTTTACTTTGCATCTTGTTTTTTGGGTTCCCAGTATGTTGCCCTCTTCTTGTAGACAGGTATGCTTCGTATGACATCTAGTCCATGGAACTAGTGCCTTATGTATTTTGGGTTTGTCTAGAATCTATTGTTAGCATGGTGGAATTTTTCTACACTTCGGAGTTATTTTTGTACGTATGGGAAAAGTTTATGGGTTATCTTCATCAGATTCATATCCAAAAAGTCTTGACATCAGCTAACAGAAAATCTAAGAAGAAAGTAATCATATGGTCCTTGAGAACAGATCAGTTGCACTAGTTATTGGCCAAGTTTGGAAATCAAAGGAATATCCCGAATCTAGAACGTCTCTCCTATTCAGAAAATTAAAATGGATGGCATGGTGAAAGAAGTACCACCATAAAAAAATTAGCTAAGCTTAAGGTTCACGATGAAAGAAGTTCTTCCTTCCCCATCTTCAAAATAAAAGAAATAAAAATAAAGAATAGAGAATTCCGGTATCTGGTGGATCATGCAAGATATAGTGATTCTGGTTTGATGTACTCAATGCCCTCCCTCTGCTTCTCCCAAAAGTCATCAGCTTGATTTTCTCAGACACCTCACACCTTACAAGAAGAATGCTCTAGGTAAAGGCGAGTTTCACTTTTTCTAATCGGAGATCCTATAGTTCTCAAAGGTGCTAAGGCATTCGTCCCATTGAGTCACTATTTGTTATGCCCTGCATACCCGTCCCTATATTTTTTAGGCAAAATGTTGGGTCCCCCTTTTTTCTTTTGCCTTGTTCCTTTTTCTTTTCTTTTCCTCTGGCCGTTGCCACTGTGGGGTCATTGTTTTCTTTTCTTTTTGGTTTCTCTCCCTCCAAGAACTAGTTTTAGAGTGTGTTTTTTTCTTTATACCAGCTAGATTCCAAACTCCAGGATTCTTTTCCATTGCTTCCTCTTTTGTTAGAGGGCATGGTTGCATGGGATCCCTAGGCCTAGAGTCTAGAGGTTTGCTTTTTGTCGGGACTTGCAGAATTAAGCAGTACATTTTAAGCCTAAGGGTATAAATGAAGTTTAACTTGTCATTTTTACATTTACCGTGAACAAATTACCCAGAGAGATTAAGAGTGATTAAGAGAGAATTTGTGAGAAGTGTGATTTGATTTGAAAGATTTAACAGTGTTTAGCAGTGAAGTTGCTATTTGATTTTGTGTGCACTTTCAACTTTCTTGCAAGGTTTTTCAATGTTCATGGTCTGTGAAGCTTCTAGGTTTGCAGAGCACCTCCCATGCTCCTCCTCTTGCATTTTCTATTTTTAAGGTAGGCCCTTCGGCTTCTTTCTGTTGTCTTTTTTCTTGCTTCGTTCTTTCTTTTCTGGTCTTGTCTTCATTTTTTTGCTTTGTATTTTTGTTTGTCGTCGCCTCCTGTTGGTGGGATGGATCCATAGGAAGCTTTTCCACCTTCCTTATGCTATATTTTCCTGTAAATAGTGTAAATTCTTGTAAATTTTGTAGGTAGTTGTAATTTCTGTGTAAATTGTTGTAATTTCTCTGTAAATTCTTAATAGTATGTAGGATAGGGTAATTTCCTATAAATTTCTCCGTTCTTTGGCTTCCTATGTAAATTGGGTGTATATTAGTTTGTATATTGTCATGTCCAACCCTTCCTATAGTGAGCTCGCCACACTCTCCATCTTGTATACCCTAAGTTTTGAATTTTCCCACCTAGTGTCCGCCTGTGGTGCAAAGTGCAACAGTGGAAGGTTTGATCTTCTTAGACCTTTGGGGTCCAATTGCTCAAAATGCTAAGAATTTCAACCAGGCTCCAAGAAATGCCTCACCACCTTGCTTTGATTTTTATACACCTCTAACAATCCTTAGAACAGTCCCTAAGTCCTAAAACACACTTTTTGCAACTTTTCAATAGGTTTGCTAGCTCTTTCCCAAAATAGGGCTACAAGGCTAGTTTTGACAAAATTGGGATTTCTAACTCAACCCCACACCCAAAACCCAATCAAATGATGTAGTTTGAATATGTTTAACCATCCAAACACTGCCCCACAAGACCAACTTCTAATCTACTCCTGCACTCCAAGAATCCTCCAAGGTATACAGACCTAATAGGGCCCTAATAGGCTTGGTTTACAAAGGAAGACCAATGAAATGGGTGCATAGATTGAAGGAAGGTCTTTGGATCTCTTCAATTTTGTCTAAAAACACCTAATCCACAATTGGATTACTCACTTTGTGTATATCTAACACTAGATAGGCCGATTCCTATAATTCAGGACCAAATACATCATGATATTTGGTCTAGGGCTTGCAAGCATAAATCATTCCCTTCAACTTCTATCCTATTGCTTCTATAATCTTAAAGTACATTCCCAAGTCTTCCATATTCATTGGGTTTTGTGGAAAATGGACGGTATAGTCGCGCTCTATAACTCCATTTGCCCAAAACCCTGCTGGAACTAGGGTTTCCTGGTTATTACGAGAAAAAAAGCTATAACTTTGTCCACAGACCTCCAAAACACCTCAGACCAAGTGCATTCGAAGGTTAATTCAACAAAGTATCTTCTCCAACCAGTAAAATTTTTCTCCCAATCCGTACAGCCTCTGCAGAATCGAAATAACAGTGATTTTTAAGAAGAAAAACATGGAACTTTATTGATTTTTCATAAAACTGATTACATCTATCAACCTGTTCTTTTGGGAAGGTTGATTAACAATTTTATAAGTGTGTTTCACCGATCAACTGCCTGAGATTCAGTTGTAATCGGTTGAAACTTACTAATTACAACATTTAAGCATTTCTTGTAAAGTTGCTTAGCAACTTTGAAAAGTTGCTTAGCAACTTTTATTGTTTTTAGACAATTCTAGTATAGAATGAAACCTAGGGA
>MU226793.1:1889270-1943847 GCA_018584345.1 Thuja plicata
TGTGAGCAAACCTTGAGCCACTCAAACCTTAAAGGCTTGTGTTGACTTTTGCATAAGCTTGTCCTCTTTCCCTTGTGTCCTCTATGTGGCATCTATGTGGATGCCACATATGATCCACCTCATCCAACTCCTTCCCTTCCCTCCAAAACTCTATAAATAGAGGCTCTTTCCAAGAGAAAACTATCTTCATTTTATGCATTGTTATCATGCCCATTTAGTTCTAGATTTCTTTGAGCATTTAGCATTTTTATAAGCAATACTAATTCTTAGTTCATGTTTCTTGCATTTTTCCATCTAGATATTACATGTTAGGATTAATGGAATGAACTTAGTTTGTTTTCATTAAATCTTGCATATCACTTTAGTATTAGCTTTGTATCATCATGCTTGATGAAGACTTGAGACAAGTTCCTCATACTTGTTCTTGAGTTCTTCATTTTTTTAGTTGCATTTTTAGATCAATAGTGGGATTAAGTTATCGTGTTGGGAGAGCACACCCACACACCTCTCTAAGAGAAAATCAACAAGGCTTGGGTGCCCTTGTTCAGCTCATCAGAGGTTGTAATTAAAGTCTTCTTGTTTTTATGTAGTATGTTTTAGATATGCATAATGTTGTTATTTAATGTTTATCTCTAATGTTTGCATGTCTGAGCGTGCTCCCTACAGGTTAGGTTTCATTGCATATAGGATCATGGGCACAACTACAGGGCCTTGTCCTGATAATGTACCAATAGCGATCTATCGGGGATAACATGGCAATGAACGTGGTCACCTCCTACATTATCAAAGTTGCATGTTTCCCATGCTTAGTGTAGGCACCACAGCTGATTCTCCACCTGGAAAAACACTACAACACACCCACCTGGGTGGTGTTACTTGCTTCTTCTCTCCCACTGAATTACCCAATAACCATTTTAACTCTTGATGCTGCTACCTTTTCTTCAGGACTGGGGATCCCCCAGTTCAGAAATGCTACTATCATCTCCTGGTCTACATCATTAAAGGAGTTTGAGAAAGTTCCACAGCCTACTCGCCAACATCTCAATTCTCACTGGTTGAAGTCCCTGAGGAAGGACTACAAGAAAATGAAGCTGGAAATTCCCCACAGAGATTTTAAGGAATGTGTATAGGCGAGGATCATCTTTTTGTGTAGGCTCTTTGAGGAACCCCATGCTAGGGAATTTTTGGCATGGATGTATTATTTTCTATACTACATCACCACTCATGGACAAACCTTTGACTAGGCGACTATTCTTGTGAACCATGTGGACTTTCAGCTGAATAATGTCAGCCAAACATCAAATTTCCACATGACTTCGTATGTATTATGGTCACTGGAACAAAAGAGATCCACACTCTGGGGTTTGCAGATAGTGGGCATTCTTGGGAACGGACCTGGATAGAATGCTCCATGGGATCATTATCCCTAGATCCAAATGGAAGCTAGCTTTCCCAATTTTTATCGGGTAAATGACACCTTCATTTACCATAACATTTTGACACTTACCCAGGATTTCGGGTACTAGCTATCCAAGGAAGCAATGACCTTGGTGTATTCCTACAAAAATTATTTCACTCAGTTTCAGCAATATTCTTACATTTGGGTGACCAGACTCTGGCAAGCCCTACCTACTCCCCAAGCATTATAGGGATAGGATCATTCTTTTGGATTTTTCAGGAAAATCCTAGAACTTCATGCATTATTTGCATTGAAGAAGGTTACCTCCATCCCATTCCTGATCACTTGCAGGAACTATTCTTGTAGTATTACAATAGCCAAAGCAGCCGATAATGAGTTGAAGAGTCTGGGACTAGCCGAGTTCCACCTGGCAAGGAATAATTTTGACCCACTTGGAAAGATAAGTGCAGCACTGCCCCTAGCGTCCAAACCACATGAGCCTCACATTGAGGATTTTTGAGAAAATTTCCAGGATGATTTTGACCTCCAGAATCGGAAATACTCAAGGATTTCCAAAGGGATGATGAAGAGCCTCGGCCTTCGGATCTTTCCAAAAGAGTTTTTAGATAGTGGGCCTCTGTAGTACCCATTGTACAAGGGTGAGGGGATTGATAAGATGGATCTCCCTCTAGTGGATTGGGATACCTTAGAGATTTTGACAATTGAGGATGTCATCTAGGGCATCATACAACACAGTCACAATTACTTTGCACAAGTCTGCAAGAAGAGCACCCGCAGGGGTCCAATTTTGTGGGTGTCTACTTCGGCCTCCGAAGCTGCAGGGCCAAGTAAAGATAAGAAGAA
Organism: Thuja plicata; assembly: GCA_018584345.1. Taxonomy (NCBI): domain Eukaryota; kingdom Viridiplantae; phylum Streptophyta; class Pinopsida; order Cupressales; family Cupressaceae; genus Thuja; species Thuja plicata. The sequence goes on from MU226793.1 coordinate 1,891,534, forward strand.
AGAAAAAGAGAGCACCCCAGCCCAGGTTCCACCTTTGGATTTCCTCCCCATTTTGGAGCAAGCTCACATTCAGTGAGAGGTGTCATGCTAGCTGAGTCAAACATTGAGCACCAAGCTTTCCCGTGGTCTTCCAGTTACTCCGGTGGGATCTGCCCTCCCGATAGGGTCCCCTTAATTTGAAGAACTCATGAGCTAGTAGACAAAATCCAAGGAGGAAACTACAACTATTCTGGATTTCGGGGCCCCATTACAGATAAGAAAAAAGAAGCAAAGGGTGGATCATCCCCCGAGCACAGATGCAGGTCCCGGGATGCCAAATGTTACCCAGGTGGAACTCATCCCTTCTTCTCCTGAGAAAAAGGATCCTCTAGTGGACTCTGCTCCCTATGATGATTTTGATGACCTCTTCTAGACGGAAGACTTGGTGAACTTGCATGTCGATGTGGTGAGGGCATTGGAGGAGATAGATGCACAAGAAGAAGTGGCCCCGAAAAAAGAGTTCCGGGAACAGGAAAAAGAGTAGGAGCTAGAAGAAGCACAAGAAAATATACAATATGTGGAAGAAACACCAATCCAGGGGATCAAGACAGAACTAAGGAAAACACAAGATGAGCATCCAATAATGGTTGGGGAACCTAAACCTTCGGGAGCAACTGTATCCCCAGTTGTCATACTTCAAACCCCTCTAGTTACTCTAGATAATCAAAGGCCCTAGAGTGCGATATTCAGCGAGGTGATCACTGTGACCCAATATTCATATCTAGGCCAAACACCTTTGGCCTCTCCAAAAGATGTGCCCTTGGAGGAGAATGTCCCGACAGATGGCACCAAAGAAGAACAACAGCAACAAGACAAGGGGGATAACCCTGGAAATGTGGATACTGAGACCAAAAATGATGGAGAATGAGGAAATCCTAGAGATACAAATGTAGATGACATTGAAGTGGAAGATATGAGAAACCCCGGGGAACAAGAAAAAGAGTCTGATGCAACTATGGATACTGGGGAAACACCACAAGACCCTGAGGAAGGCCCGAATTCCCAGACCGTAGTAGCAAGACTGCCCCAGCCGCCACAATGGCTATTAGAGTCTTGAAAAAGAAAGGCCCCAGTGGAATCAAGTGATTCCCTCTTCTTGGCTGAAATGATGACCCAAAACATAGAGGCAAAGAAGCCTAAGAAGGCCCGGACCATCCATACCCTCCGGACCAGTCTGGGAGGAAGTACAGTCATAGTAGTTGTGATGCCTCTCCCAGATGTAGACACAACAATCGTAATGGCCAAAGATTATATAGTTACAGAGGTTCCTCTACGGAGGAGAGATAAACAGGGTGAATTGGACCTGTTGAAAGAGGCTACCTAGGAAATTGAGGCCCGCTATGACAAATAGGTACAAAAGCTGAAGGAGGAAAGAGAAAATAATGAAAATCTCCTTGGGCTTCTCACAGAACTAACACATCCACTGGCTGAAATTCATTTAGAATCCTCCACCTCTAGAATACCGCTCCCACAGGGTGACATGGATGCTCTAAGGGCCATGAAAAAGAAGGCACAAGATGTGGATGGATGGATCGCTGAGAAAATCAAAGTCGTAAGGCAATTCCTGGAAGCAACACTCCCAGACCTTTATTAGACCAACAACCTTGTGGGCCAGGTGAACGGTGTTGTCTCCCTTTGGGAGAAAAATATAGAAAATATGAGGAGTGGAGGTCTGAACTAGAAGAGATAATTAACTTTGGGGACGAAGCAATTAGAGAGACAAGAATTTTGGGAGAAGAGCCCTTTGGGTTCCTTTGGGTCCAGCACTCCAAACTTGGCCTCAAAATTGAGGTGAGCAAGCAACTGGTAGCAGTATTAAAGAATAGAATCCTGGGAGTATAGAATTCTTTGGATTTATACACCACATTTGTAACAAGGGTTTCACAAGGTGATCCCTTCACTACCAGGACTTGTGCCCTACAAGATTTTGTACTAAGCAAATTTATTGAGCTGATGGAGTCCTAGTATCAGTCTACCAGAGATTTTAACAGAGGTAAAATGTCAAGATTATCCAAGATGATGCTCTGGGCTCATGACACAGTGAAAGTGGCTACATAATTAAGAGAAGGGGTCGGGGATGTTGATGAACAATTTGGGGTTGTCAACAACTAGTGGGACTATGTCAAGGACATAGATGAAGTTGGAATTGGCTACATTTTGGAGGCCTTCAAATAGAACAAGGAAAAATAAAGTTCTCTGGTCTCCAGATATTTTTACCAGTGGGCTAAAATTTTGTAAATTCATTATTCTTTGAGCGTAAGCTCATGGAATCCATAATTTTGGGTCTGAAGTTTTGTATTCATTCACAGTGATCCACGTCCAGGTTCTTGGAGCTGACTGATTATTGTTGAGTAGTTAATAAGGGGTCAGTAGGTAGGTGATCCTGATAAGGCGTGTCAAATGGAAGGATGGCTCTGATAGGTGACTCTCCTAAGGTGTCATTCCTGCATTAACTTCCTGGTGCACATCAAAGATAGTGATCCACAATCTGCATTTATGAGGCATGTAGCCTTGGATACCAGGACAATCAAATTTCCTCTATAAATACCCCAACACTCTTCTCTATGCCGATTCTTCTAGTTTTCTCTTCTTGTCTTCTTCCTCTGTCTTGTCATACCTCTACACTTTTTGAGGTGATTTTAAGTGGTGTAGGTAGTACCGGCCATAGGATAATGTATTCTATTTGTTGAGTGTAGAGTTAGATTAGGTTAGTTTTAGGTCAAACTCTGTGTATAAATAAGAAGTTTGATGCCATAAAAAGGGTCGGCAAAATTGATGATTTTGCAGTCTATCAAGTAATAGAAGATAGATTTTCAGTTTCAGTTGTTTCAGGAGCTTAATGCTCAGTTGTTCTTAGTAGCTTAGAATGCTCCCTTGGAGCCATGGATGTATTTACCAGTGTTGCTGGAACTCTTTGAGTTAATGAAGAAGGAAGAACACCTTATGGCTACTTGTTATGTGTTGTTATGATCTCTGGAGTTAGAAAATGTATTTTGTGCAGTATGTTTTCTCATGTCCTTTTCTCTTATGTTCTAGTTTAGATTAATGATCTCATCTCCCTTTTCTACTGAATGCATGTGAATCGCTAGTTCTTTATGTATTCAATATTTAGAGTAGTTTTCTTGCATTGGAGCTTAGTTTGATGTTTGAATATTTATTGCATAACTACAGGTAGAAATGCATGTATCTAACCTTGATAGATCTTTTGAAGTTTATTTGATAATCCAAGTGCTGGCAAGAAACCCCATCCCTTTTGAAATCCCTGAAGAAGGTGAGTAAAAACTAGCTATCCCCTCACACAAGAGTCACCTTCCCAACTTAGCTCCCCCGCATCATTGAGACCTTGCTAGCAGGTGCTTGGAGGCTAGGAGAATTTATTCTCTGGAAAATCTCTTCAGGGAGAGTTGGTTGGTACTCTGGTACCTAGTGACAACTTATCCTCTGTTGGCAGAGCCGGTCACAAAGTCTCATCAATATTTTTCTACAAGGGGCATGGGTCCCCAAATTTTATCACATCTTTGGCTTACACCAGAGTCAGTAATCTTTTCATTTCTAAAGGAAAATTTGCTACTGACATGAACAAGTGTTTCTCAAAACCCTAATCAATAGTGTTTATTAACACTATCTTTGGATGCATTTGTGTTTCTTAACACACATTGGATACCGTAATCATAAACAACATATCGATAATAATCAAACACATCGCACTCACCAACATGATAGTTTCTCTCAACCCCTCCTACATATACACACCATAAAACACTGAAACTGGCTGAAGTATACTAAACTTCTCTTTGTGTTCTTTAATTTTTCATTAATATTTTCTTTTTCTAGTGCTTGTTGGTTGATGAACTATAACTGATTATGTTTGAAGATGTTAATTTGATAATCATAGAGACATAAGAAAGTTAATGCAAGACATTAAATCAGTTAACGTATAATATTTTCATTGATTTCAACTTGATATAATCTATATGGTCATTTACATATTGCTAAAAGACTTCAGAGAACCAATGAATCAAAGGCTATACTATCAGTAATGCATATGAGTCAAGTATTCACAAAGTGACTGTATACACCAATGGAGTGCACACCGATGGTCAAAGTAAACCAATGAGAGCAAAGTCACAGTGTTACCCAACGAGTAGAAGCACATCATTACTGACGAGAAAAGTCACAGTGTTGCTCAATGAGAAAAAGCACAGAGTAACCCGACGGACAAAATTACAGTGTTGCTCAATGGACGGAGATCCCAAAGACAACTGAAGTCACACCGAAAAAATAGCCAGTTGTCACTGATGACTAATTGAAGTATTGATCGAAAGAACAAAGAGTTTAGAAATGAAAAAATGATTAGCTATCAAGAGCTAAAAATAGACTTAATTGATACTTATCATTGTTTTAATCAACAAGATAAAGCCGGAGACAAGTAAAGAATTTAAAGCTTCTTTTTTCCGGTTGGCAAGAAGATCTCTATGAGATAAAAATGGAGTTTTTCTTTAAATCTAATTGGTTAGAATTGTGGATCACGTCAAGATCAAAAAAGCCAAGAAACAGTGAAATCATGTCTATATAAGAGACAAGCTTATTCATTATGAATAAGGGGAGTGACAAGAGAATAGATGTTAAAGAGATTCTGAAGGAGAAGAAAGTCTTCATTTAGACCTAATCAATCAAGCTAAGGAAAGAGCTAAATCTATAGACACCGATGAACAATGATACAACATCACAGAGAAGAACACTATGGAGCAAAGGTATTGAATTGATTACATTGATCCGAAAGGTAATGCACTTACAATAGATCTAAAAATATGCAATTCAAGTTGTATATGTGAATAGATCAATTTATTGTTTCAGTTTAACCATTGAAGCATCAAGTCTCTTAACCGAGAAGGTCTTAAAAGTCTTTTATAATTGAGATACATCCCAAGGAGTATCAAAAATTTTGATCATACAAAGTAGCATTGGATATGCCCAATACCTATTGACAGACCAAGTGAGTGTTTGATCAAGGATGGTAGCATTAGATGCCAGATACTAAGTGACAAACTATTCATTTAAATCCTCTAACAAAGTCACACCTAACAGTGTGTTTGTAACCTTTAATAGGGTTGGCTCTTAACCGAGCTCACTTTAGAAGAGTGAAAATTTGGGGTACCGGTCATAGTGGTTTTTCCCTTAACAGGGTTTCCACGTTAAAAATCCATGTGTTAATGTGTCTATGAGTCATTACTTTGTTGTTTTGCATTTCACATAAGTAAATCTAGATTGATCGGTATACACTAGTTATTTACTGTTTTTCAGTAAATAGAAAGATTGCTTATCGGTAAACATACAGAAGAAGGTGTTACAAAGAATTTCAACATGTAGTAATTTGATATAAGTATTTCAAGGAATTCATCTTATAGGACTGAATATAACTAGAGGCTTATAAATGTGGTGATAAGTTTTAAGGGTTGATCTAAGGATTAAAAATTGAGGCAACTGATTCACCCCCCCTTCTCAGTTATTACTAACAATTGGTATCAGAGCTTGTGTTCTTAGAAGGAAGGTTTCAAGACCTAAGCTAAAGATCACAAGATGAACAGATGAGATGTGCCCAATTTGAACAAATACATCTTTGCTTCATGGCAAAGTAGAATAAGAATCCACTTATCAAGTATTGGAAATGATGTTACTCAACACTTAGATACTAAATATGTGATGCCCATAGGAGCACCCATAGTTGAACAAATGAGAGAGAAACATGAGCACAACTGCATGATGATAGAGCTTGCTTCCTCACTCTCTGATGCTGAATTTGAAGATGTCAAAGCATGAACAACTACAAAGTAGATGTGGGATAAATTGAAGCTTGTACATGGTGGTGATAAAAATGTTCTGAGAGTCAAGGCAAAAAGCCTTAGAGGAAATTTTGATGATCTCATAATGAAAGAAAGTGAAAACATCACACAGTACAACACAAGAATCAAAGAGGTAGTCAATGCTATCTGAGGAGTTGGAGGTGTACTAGATGAAGAAACAGTGGTAAGTAAAATTCTAAGAAGCTTGCTTCCTACTTATGCTATTAGAGTATCTATCGTACAAGAAATGAGAGCAGTAGAAAATAAAAATTTTACTCTAGATAGTTTGATTGGAAGATTGTTCTCATTTGAGATGAATAAATTTGATAATAGTGTCTTACCAAACATAGATTCTGCATTCAAATCTTCTTTGAGAATAACTAAATCAAGTCATAAACACACTATGAGAAAATATAGTGATAGTGAAAGTGAAGAAGAAGATCTTGAGAAATTGAAGCACTTATGACTAGAAGAATGCAGAGAGGCAAAGGTAAATACAAAGGTAAATTACCACTTGTATGTTTTAATTGTAAAGAGATTGGACACTTTGCTGCAAGATGTCCTAACAGGAGAAAAGATTAGAGAAGTAATGATGGGTCATTTGAAAAGAAGTATGATAGAGGTGATTACAGAAGCAACCAAAAATTAGAAAGAAGAGATACCTGAGACTACAAGGACAAAGGAAAGAAGGCCAATTACCTAGATAAATGCAAAGATGAAGATACTGACACCAAATCTGATGAAGACATCGAGATGGTGTTTGTGGCAGTAAAAGATGATTCAGATGAAGATGAAGAAAGGTATGTAGAGACTGCACTCATATCTAAAGTTAGTAAAAATGATGTCTAGATCATAGATAGTGGCTGCACTCACCATATGACCAGTGACAAACAAAAGTTTGAGACTTTTGAATACTATAAGGGTGGTTCAGTAAGAATGGGTAATGATACACCTTGTCTAGTTTAAGGTAAAGGAACTATAATGTTGAATAACCTGATAAAATGTGAAAATGCTTATTGGGTGAAAGGATTGAATTATAATCTATTGAGTGTTTCTCAATTGAATAATTCAGGTCATAGAGTAGCATTTGAAAATAAGAAGGCAAAGATCTTCAATGAATCAAGAAATTTGATTGGTACCAATGAGCAGACAAAAGGTAACTTATTTTATCTGAATGATATTGACACCACTTTCTTAATGGCTAGTAACAAAGACATATGGTTGTGGCACAAAAGATTGTGTCAAGTAAACTTTGAAAACATGATAAAGGTAAGCAAAAAGAGAAATGTAAGAGGCTTACCGATGATGACTAAGCCCAACAATATCATGTGCAAAAATTTTCAAAAAGGTAAGATGACAAAGTCTATTTTCAAAAGAAAAACCCATACATCTGATGCCATTCTAGAATTAGTCCATACTGATCTATGTGAACTCATGAGGACAAAGAGTTATTATGGTGATAGATATTTTATTCTCTTTGTTGATGATTACTCTAGAATGATGATAGTTATGTTTCTAAAAGATAAATCTAAAGAATTCAAGATGTTTAAATTGTACAAAGAAATGGTAGAAAAACAAAGTGGTAAGGAATTGAAATGCTTAAGGTCAAATAGAGGAGGGAAAATTATTTCAGATGAAATCAATAACTTTTTCAATGAGCATGGAATCAAAAGATAGGTCTTTGCACCAAGAACACAACAACAGAATGGAATTTTTGAAAGAAGGAACATATCCATTGTTGATTATGCAAGGACAGTGATGATAGAGAAAGGAATCACCCAAATCTTCTGGAGGGAAGCTGTCAGTACTGTTATTTACACATTGAACAAATTATAATTGAAGAAAGACACCAAGAAGACACCCTATCAGCTATGGTATGGTTACACACCCAAAGTAAGTTACTTCAAAAATTTTGGTAGTCAATGTTATATCTTAAAAGATGATAGAAATGGAAAGATTGACTCCAAAAGTTATGAAGGAATATTTCTACGGTATTCCCCAAGAGAAAGGCTTGTAAATGTCTAAATAAAGCCTCTAACAAAAATTTTGAAAGTGCAAATGTAAAGATAGATGAATTTGCAGAAAAGAATGAAAAGGAAAGCACAAAAAAACCAAAGGACTACAACATGTTTGTTTAAAACAAAATTGAAACTCTACCCAAGCAACAATGTATAGCTCCCAAGCAATAGATTATTGCACCCGAGCATCAGGCTACAAATACCAAAAATTAGGATATTGCTAAAGATGATGTACCAAGTGATGGAGATCAGAATGAAGGACACAATGATAATCAAGATGATAGACAAAGAATTGAACGTGTACTTGCTATATATGTCAGAAGGAACCATCCATAGAACCAAATCATTGGAGACAAGAAGGCTAGTATGAGAACCAGAAGTAAGTCTTAAACACAAGATGTCTAATTTCTGATTTTGAGCCAAAATTTGTCAATGCTGCACTAGATAATGAGGAATGGATTAGTGCTATGAATGATGAGATTGAGAAGATTAAGGAAAAAAATACATGGACACTTGTACCGAGACTAGATGACAAGAATGTCATCGATACAAAATGGATATTCAGAAATAAACTAAATGAGAATGGAGAAGTCACCAGAAACAAAGCAAGACTAGTATGTAAGGGGTATGCACAAGAAGAATGGATTGACTATGGAGAGACATTTTCACCTGTTTCTAGGCTAGAAGGAGTGAGAATATTACTTGCTTATCCTGGATATAAAGGATTCAAGGTATACCAAATGGATGTCAAGTTTGCATTCCTAAATGGAATACTTGAGGAAGAGGTATACATTGAGAAACCAGAAGGGTTTGTTGATCCAGACAAGAGGAACATGGTATGTACACTACACAAAGCCTTGCATGGATTGAAACAAGCACCCCGAGCCTAGTATGAAGGAATTCATTCCTATCTCATAAGTATTGGACTTGTAAGAAATAGTGAAAATAGTGATGTTTATTTGAAGGAAGATACTGATGCTAACATTTTGATTGCTGAAATATTTGTTGATGACATCATATTTGGAGGCAATAATATGCTATGCAAATAATTTGCAAATGAAATGAGCAAAGATTTTGAGATATCTATGTTTGGAGAGATCAAGTTCTTTCTTAGTCTACATATCATGCAACAAGATGAAGGTATTTTCATTACACAATCCAAATACATCAAGTGCTAAAAATATTCAAGATGGAAGATTCCAAGCCAGTTAGAACATCGATAGAAACTAGATGTAAGTTGGCAAAGGAGGAAAAGTCATTAGACGTAAATCAAACTTTGTACAGATCTATGATTGGAAAACTCATGTATGTTGTACATACTAGACCAGTTATTGCACATGCAGTAGGAATATTTGCAAGATTTTTTGCTAATCCCAGGGAATCACATATGAGTGCTGTGAAAAGAATCCTAATATATCTGAAGAATACTAAGGAATATGGCATATGGTATAGAAGAGAAGGAAAATTTGAACTTAAGGTCTTTACTGACGCTGATTGGGTTGGAAACATTGATGACTGAAAGAGTACAACTGAAGGAGCATTCTTTATGGGTGATAGACTTGTCACATGGATCAACAAGAAGAAAGGATGCATCTCTCAATCTACTGTAGAAGCAGAGTATGTTGCTGCTGCTACAAACTGCTCAAATATTGCATGGATCAAATAGTTACTGGAAGGTATGCATATGAAAATTCTTGAACCAGTAATTATCTACTATGACAATACTAGTGCAATAAACATTTCCAAAAATTCAGTCATGCATGCTAAGACAAAGAATATTTCTATCAAGTATCAGTGTTTGAGAGAACAAGTTCAAGCAAATGAGGTGATACTTGAGTATGTGTAATCAAAGGAACAATTAGCTAATATCTTCACCAAGCCATTGCCAAAGGATGCATTTGAGTACTTGAGAAAGAGACTAGGGGTCAGAACCTTGTCTACTGGTCAGTAAAATGACTATAAGGATGCATCAACCTACATATTATCAGAATATCATTCATGTTGATGCAAGCAAAGAGATGGACTTCAAAGATACATCTATACACAGCAAGGCATTTATCTACTCCATGTACCAGAGTTATTTCATTGTTGATGGATTGGTAAATTCAAGGAGTATATTATGGGTAGAAAGGATTGTTTGGCATTACTGTCAAAAATTTGTTTGGCATTGCTATCAAAGGGAGAGATTATATCCATTATCACATAAAGGAGAGATTATATTCATTATCACATCAAGGAGAGATTATATCCATCACATTATCCAAAGGGAGATATGTAACCAAAAAGGGAGAGTACATACAAAGGAAGGGAATTGCTCACAAGAGACATCAAAAGAAAAGAGAACAGTGTAAAGGAGAGAGTTTGACATAGGAGAAGAACACATCCCATCAAAAGAAGAAAGATTATATATCTATCTAGTGAAGGGATTGAAGACAAAGAGAAATCTGCAAGAATCAAATCTAAGCTCTCATAAGCTTGTTGAGGACTAGATATTTGTATCGGTTATAGTACATAAGATTGGTAGTTTGATGAACTTTAACTATTATATTTCATATTGTATTAGTAATAATATAGTGTGTTTCCATCAATACCAAAGGGAGAGATTGATGAACTATAATTGATTAAATGTTTGAAGATGTTAAGTTGATGATCATAGAGACATAAGAAAGCTAATGCAAGACATTATATCAGTTAATGTATTGTATTGTCATTGATGTAAACTTGATATAATCTGTATGGTCATGTACATATTGCTAAAAGACTTCAGAGAACCAATGAATCAAAGGTTATGCTATTAGTAATGCATATGAGTCAAATATTCACAAAGTGACTATATACATCGACAGAGTGCACACCAACGGTTAGAGTAAACCAACGAAAGAAAAGTCACAATGTTACCCAACGAGAAAAAGCACAACATTACCAATGAGCAAAGCCACAGTGTTGCTCGACGAGAAAAAGAACAGAGTAACCCAACATAAAAAATTACAGTGTTGCCTGACGGATGGAGGTCCCGAAGACAACTAAAGTCACACCGATGAAACAGTCAGTTGTCACCGACAACTAAATAAAGTATTGACTGACAGAACAAAGAGTTCAGAAATGAAAAAATGCTTAGCTGTTAAGAGCTAAAAATAGACTTAACTGATACTTATCATTATTTTAATCGACAAGATAAAGCTGAAGATAAGTAAATGATTTAAAGCTTCTTTTTCTAGTTGGCAAGAAGATCTCTACGAGATAAAACTAGATTTTTTCTTTAAATCTAATTGGCAAGAATTGTGGATCATGCCAAGATCAAGAAAGCCAAGAAATGGTGAAATCATGTCTATATAAGAGATAAGCTTATTCAATATTAATAAGGGGAGTGACAAGAGAATAGATGCTAAAGAGATTCTAAAGGAGAAGAAAGTCTTCATTCAGACCTAATCAATCAAGCTGAGGAAAGAGCTAAATTCTACAGACATTGATGAACAGTGATATAGCATCACAGAGTAGAAAATTGTTGAGAAAAGGTATTGAATTGATTACATTGATTGGAAAGGTAATGCACTTACAATAGATCTGAAAATATGCAATTCAAGTTGTATATGTGAATAGATCAATTTACTATTTTAGTTTAACCATTGAAGCATCAAGTCTCTTAACCGAACAGGACTTAAAAGTCTTTTATAATTGAGATACATCCTAAGCAGTATCAAAAAGTTTGATCATACAAAGTAGCATTGGATATGCCCGATGTTTATTGACAGTGAGTGTTTGATCAAGGATGGTAGAATTAGATGTGAGATACTAAGTGACAAACTATTCATTTAAATCCTCTAACAAGGTCACACCTAACAGTGTGTTTGTAACCTTTAACAAGGTTGGCTCTTAACTAAGCTCACTTCAGAAGAGTGAAAATTTGGGGTACCAGTCCCAGTAGTTTTTTGCTTAATAGGGTTTCCACATTAAAAATCCATGTGTTAATGTGTCTATGAGTCATTACAGTGTTGTTTTGCATTTCACATAAGTAAATCTGGATTGATCAGTATACACTAGTTATTTACTATATTTCGGTAAATATAAAGACTACTTATCGGTAAACATATAGAAGAAGGTTTTACAAAGCATTCCCACAAGTAGTAATTTGATATAAGTATTTCAAGGCATTCATCTTATAGGACTGAATATAACTAGAGGCTTATAAATGTGGTAATAAGTTTTAAGGGTTGATTTAAGGATTAAAATTTGAGGCCACTAATTGACCCCCCTCTTAGTTATTACTAATAGTTGGTATGGTCATGATGATCCTACAACAACAAATAAATATTGTGTATGTGGTAAGAGATCCTGCATTAAGGCAGAAAAGCCTCACATCCCTCAATCTCATTTACTTGTAGGCCAAGGTGAGGTTAGGACTATCTCCTAGACTGTTATTGCTCTGCTTGTTTACACAAGATCGCACTCATGGTTATCTAGGCTTTGAATGCCTAAATACTGGTGTACTCTTGCTATATCAAACTAGAAACAATGTTTAGCTCATCTCAGCTTTTGTGCCCTGATGCTTATGTTAGTTTCTCATATCTTATCTGATGAAATTCACATTCATATTTTTATGGTCATAGTGGCACCAGTAAGGATTGTATCAACTATGATGTTCCAAAAATGCTCGATGATGAAAATTTTCAACACTAAAGGTTCAATGACTACACCTTAGGTTGCATTCATGTTAGTCTTGCATCTGCATGCTGCTAAAATCTGCATAATATCAATATCTCTCTCCAATGTGAAGGATCTGAGACTCCAATAGATCAATCTTCTCATCATCAAGAGCTGAATTGTGTATGAACATGACACCCCTCGCTAATTTGACTGTCCTGATTCCATTTTTAGGGTTGAAATTGAAATTTGACATTTGACTTTTTTAGTCAACTACAACTAATCGCTTGCACAAATAGTCTTCTGGACTCCAAACAATTGAAATCTCTCATAATTTTCTTCTAGTCAATCCATGTATCATACTTTTGGTCAATCTTGGTCAACATGAGCTCCCATCAAGTACATCTTTTGTCATAAACACATGGGACCTATTTCCAATCAGATCAGCTTCTTCTTGCATCATGTTATCAATCAAATTGCTTCTCATCACTGCGACACCTAGCCATATTTCAATTTCCCTCCCGAGGGGGTATGATTAGGACATCAACATTCTAGTGATCACATCCTCAATCAAAACCCCATCTCTTGGGTCATCTCAGCTTCATCGCATCAAATCAAGTTGAGATCATATTAAATCAAAGGTAGCCTAATCAATGATCTTATATAGTGGTGAATACACTCCAAACTAGACAAGACCGGTCTTATACAGGTTGTTCATTATTCAAACCAGATACATTGATCAAATTGGCTTCATTGATTCAACTCAAATTAATTTTCTTGCTAATCAAATCTCTTAATGGTAATCAGTTTCATCGCTTCAAATCAAACTGGTTATTCATTCAAACCGATCAAAAGGTTTAAGATTTCTTGAAAGATGTTCAGTTTCATCACTTCAAATCAAACTCGTTATTCGTTCAAACCAATCAAAAGGTTTAAGAGTTCTTAACAGATGTTTAGTTTCATCACTTCAAATCAAACTGAGTATTCTGTTTATATCTTTTGATCATTCTTCCTCCAATAAGGCTTGAATTTGATCTTATTATTCAAAATAATGGTTTCATCTCTTCAAATCAAACCGTTCTGGGTCTTCTCGCTAACAAGTCTTTGAATCAATGCGCTAATAGCACATCAATTCAAAGAGGGGAAAATTTAATCACATAAAAATGGTCATCTAAACCATAGACCCCCAACCTCAACAATTAATCAAGAAACCCTAATCTTGATAAACCCTAAGTCCTAAATCAAACAAGCAATTCCTCAATTTATCAAGTTCAAGCTAATCTGACCTGAACCCTAGGTCCTTATCAATCATCGTACTTGATTAATTAATTAATTCCTGAAATCATAATACATTGGCAAATAAACCTTATCTTGATTATTTAATTGATATTTCTTATATATTAATTAAATAAAATTACAAATTTGTCAATTAAATCAAAAAGAGAATTAAATTAATTAATAAAAAAAATATGCATTCAAAATCATTTAAATTATTAAAAATGCATATGATATCATCAAATCTAGTCAACTGATTATCAAATTGGAAACAATCCAGTTACACTCAGTTAACTTATTCTCCACTATTTATCATTTTGGAAATATTTCAGTTAACTGAGAACTGAATATGGAAGTTTCTGAAAAGACTAATCAGTCAGTTTAGTCATCTGACTCTTTCGACCAATCAAATTGCTTGCACATGGATTGTGCTTCTTCAATAAAATTTGAGCCACTCTTTTCTTTTGATCTCGATCATCAATTCAAGAGAGATTTCTATAAAAGAGAAAATCATTTCCTTCACAAAGGATCCTAACTTTTACATTATTGTTATTCTACTTCATTTTACTCTCAATAATTTTAAGCATTCTTGCATTTTAGCTCTTATTTTAATTAGCTTTGTTTAGTTTTTTTAGGTATGCAAACTCATAACTTAGAGCATACTTTGATTTGGTTCTATTAAAATAAACCTTTCACATTTTGATTTGGTGCTCTAAACATCATCTAAATAGTTTTGGATTAACTACATTTTTCATAATCATTTAGATCATTTTGATTTGGGTTTCAAATCCTTCGTTTAGAACAGGTGTAGTCACTGGACTTTGCGATTACCTGAGAGAAAAGTCTATACTCCTTCCTACTAGAAGGTAATAGATCAATTTAGGTTAGTTTTTTATATAGTTTTTTCTAACCCGCTAACCATGAAATGATCTATTGAAGTATGTGTGTTTGCATCTTGTGGGTATCGACCATAAGGAAATTTTATCAAATCAAATGGACCGATCAAATTAAAAGGGACTAAATTACATAAAATCAAAGGATCAATTAATAAATATATTTATTTATTAAATATAATCCTCAAAGGGATAAATCTAAGCTATATAATTGATTTAATCAATTATTTGTATAGTTTTAAATCAAAAATCAAAATAAACCTATTCCTTACATGACTAATTTAATTAATTAAATCCTTATTTCTTTCAACAAAGGGGAAAAGAATTTGAACAACTAATGAGAATCAAGGATTGAGATCACATGGATCACTCTAAACTTTGCATTCTTGATCACTCATTTTGATCTTTTAAATGTTCACCACTCAATTTGTCTCTTTGTCCCAAATTTTGAGACCACCATTTAAATGGTCTCCCCATTTGAAACCATTTGAAATACTTCAACTCAACCAAGCTTGGAACATGATCAATTTAACTCTGACCCCTACCCTTGGGAAATCCTATAAATACCAGGCATTTTTAGAGTATTCCAGATCCTAGACATTCATGAGTAATTGCATCCTTATTATAGAGAATTTTATCAAGAGCATATCATTTAAGAGCATAATTGAGCATAGTTTGATCAATATTGAATAAAATTGCATTGAAAATTGAGAGTTGTGAGCTAGATTAGGCATTATTATAATCAAATTCTCATTCTAGGACTGTCGCTAGTGGAGATTAAGGCTGAGAGCTCCATTAGCATGCTTAGTTAGAGATCCATGGAATGTTAAATGCTAATTTTGTCAATTCTTTAGATTAAATTTTATTATTATTTCCATAGAATTGATAGATTTCACCTTAATTTCATGAAGGTATAGTTTCTATATACACAAATGGCACCCACCATGGGGCTTTGGGCCTCTAATCTCCATTTTTCTTTCATTTTTTCATATTTTGCGTGTGTTCTTGTCTATTTTGCAGGTTTTAGGCAAAGTCATGCTTATGAGATAAATATTCACGCCTATGAACAACAAAGCCACCTGTACAAGTACTTCATTCATCACGTACAACAACAAAGGGTCGCATGTAAGAAAAATATTCATGCATAGTAGTAGTTATATGTGCATACACAATTTCTTCTACAGCATGTTATGTTTTCTCTTGCACATTTTCTAATGTCTTTTCTCGCCTTTGCATGTTATCTTGCACTTGTAAATGCTTGAATTTGCGCTTAGTTACTTGTTAAATAATGCTTACACTGCTTTGAAATTCTGTGTAGATAGCAATAAAATTGCATGTATAAGCTATTAAATGACACTTACTGTACTCTGTATTTTTCAAGTTGCAAATTATTAAATTCTGATAATTGATAGTCTGTGTTTTCTATTTCTTCAGATGAACAGGAATCCTAA
This sequence comes from Thuja plicata, assembly GCA_018584345.1. Classification (NCBI taxonomy): domain Eukaryota; kingdom Viridiplantae; phylum Streptophyta; class Pinopsida; order Cupressales; family Cupressaceae; genus Thuja; species Thuja plicata. The sequence goes on from MU226793.1 coordinate 1,907,694, forward strand.
GGTCCAAAAACCAGACAACAGAATCTATGAGGAGAGAAAAGAGGTAAGGATTTTCAACAAACATGCAAAAGAAGTTCATAACTTAGTTATTTTGGACAATTTAAAAGAAGAGGAGAAATTTTATGAGCATTTTGTTAAAGTTGTCCAAGCTTACAAAACTAAGTTTTCTTCATTGAATTAATAATAATTTTGATAAGATCATTAATCAATTTTGCAAAATTTAGGAAAGATCTTTGATTTATTGTTATTTTAATTTCCTTTTATTTTCCTTCACTTTGTTGGCTTTTTTGACTACCTTGTTGGAGGAGGAGAGGGAACGATTTCCACTAGGTGAGTACAAGCAAAAAAGAAAAAAATCCTCAAAAATGCGCCTAGCCTTTGCTAGCTTTGAAAAGAGGTATTTTTCTAAACAAGCTTGTTTTTACTTAAAATGTGGCATTCTTTTTCAAACTAGCCTAATAAGGCAAGCCTATTATTGTTCACTCAAGGAAAACATTAGGTATATGCTCTCAACTTTTTGAAGTTGGTCAAAAATCCAAAAGTGTTAGAATTGATGGATAGAAAGAAAGGTGGTAATTGAACCAAACATTTCAATTTTTAAAACCTCATTGTTAAGAGGTTAAAAATTTACAAATTTTTGTTTGAAGTGGTTGGAGTTGAAAAGAGGTAGTAGGGATATGCTCTTCACTCTTTGGGTGAATCAAACTCCCCAATCTACTTGATTCAATTCATTATTTCTTTCCATATGAGCATGTTAGATCTTTAGAGGGCCTGCCTCCCGAGAATAGCCTTATGAGGAAGGTGAGAGGGAATGACCCAAGTGGGATAAAATCACTTTAGCCATGATATAAATCCAACCCACTATAATATAAATGCATTCATCCTCAAAAGGATCGAATGACAAATAGGTGCTAAGAATCTTCACCTCCTCTAGTAATCCTTCGGGATTGCTCAAAATTATGTTTTTATGCATGTGGGAGGCCCTTGTCAAAAGGGTATAAGAGACTTTTCACTTGTTTGAATGGATTTAAATCTACAAACCCTGTTAACTTAGCAAGACTACCATTTAAAATCCATGTTTAAAAGACAAAATTTACCTTAGGTAGCTTGCTTGGAAGAAATTCTTGTTTTTGATCCATTATAACATCTGAGAACATACACTTTGTGTTGTTTAAGGTATAAAAACAATTTTCTATGTGTGTTGTGATTGTTTCTAAAATTTTCAAACAAGAACATCTTGAAATCTGATCACAAAAACTTTAAACTTTTAAAAATCATAAAAAACAGTGATAGATACCTTTTACCTGGAAAAGTTGCACGTAAAACCATTCTTTTCACGTGTATCATAATTTTTATTTCACTTAAACAATGAAAATTTTTGGTTACCAGGTGTTAAGTTGCACGTAGTCACTCTCCAAGTGACATGTATAAATGTAAAGTAGCACATGCTAACAACCAAACACCACGTACTATATCCTAAAGTTGTGCATAAGTGCTTTCCAGTAAGCATGTAAGCATCAGTGAAGTCTTGCATACCAACAAGAAAAGTTGCATGTACAAAATAAGACAAAGGAACATGGGGAATTTACCGAGGGTTTGAAAAAAATTGGATTTCATATCTGGATACCCACTTAGACAATCTACCTGTTCATCACTTTGCATTAATCAAAACTCCTCATCTTTGGATAGCTAAAAAAATCATTTAGGGATTGATCAACAGGGGATAAAAGCCAAGAATTTATTGATTTATGCTCATGTCGGCTTTCACCCAATCACATTATATAAAGTCTACCTTGTAGTCAGACGGTACTTATCTAAGGCAAGAGTTTCATTTTCCTAGTGATACCTCTACTTCTTCACAAATAACGCATGAACTAACAAAAGAGGTAGAACCAAATAGAATGACTTTTCCTTTTGGAAATATGGATCTCGACCTCATTAACCTCACCAAAAAAGATAACACTATCAATAATGAAAATGGTGAGGTTAACAACAATGGGGATAATGGAATAATAATTGACCCTAACAACCAAGGGGTAGACAATAATAATGCAGGTATTATTGACCCTAATGAGGAAGAGGCTACCAAAGAGAAAGTCAAAAAAATGGAACAAAGCCAATTCTTCATGAAACTCTTGGAGAAAGTATTAGAAAGAGATATGGAAAATACTTCCTAGACCTAGCACAAGCGGGGACTAAATTCCCTCATAATTATGATGTTGATAAGTTAAAGAAAAAATAAGATGAAATGATCCCTATCGACATAATGAACAAACAATTTAAGTTATTCCAAATGCAATTGGACACCATGAAGCAAATGGGGGCTCCTAAACCCTTCACTATTGAAGCATTGTGTCCATTTCCATTTGATAAGACCTTGATTATGGTTCCATTCCCTAGTAATGTTGTTTTTCCCAAGTATGATAAATACGAAGGAGCATCCGATCCTCAAGATCACTCAAGGGAATTTTTTACATTGAGCTTGGAGTTCATGCATGATACAATGTATTTAATGAGGTTATTCAAAATAATCATTGGAGGAATTGCAATGGAGTGGTTTTCCAATCTACCCTCTGGTATTCACACTTTTGACGCAAGGGAGGATGGTAGAAGGGACCAAGGGCACTCCCAACTACCAAACTAGATTGCAAACACAATGAAAAAACAACAACATAGTGAGAGAAACAACAAAGCTCCTCTTCATTAATTGATCAAAATCATTACATGTTCAGCTGTAAGGCCTTTCGAGTTTTGACCATATAAATTCAATGAATTACAGATTGATCTTCATACATGCGAGGTCACAGACCTGCCTTCTAGATATTTCAATACTTAATCTTCTATCATATCAAAAATGCCTTCTAAACTAAGAACATAGAAACAAATTTATACAAGAGTCCACCAAAGAGGTCAGAACTCAAATCCATAAGTGAGACCTAGATTTAGGTCCACACAGATCCCAATGAGAAACCCCACATAAATTAAGCCATGGAGATTAAATGTAGAAGGAGGCCACCAGATCCAATTCCAAGATAAAAAACTCAGGCAAAGGATGACTGTGCAATAGAGTGACTTAGGAAAAGAACACCCCAAGCAATATAACACGACTTGGGCCAATCATACCCCAGCAATAGAAGAAAAACCTGAGTGACAGCAAAAATGAACTTGGAACAAGCATGCTCGAGCAACAGAAACCTAAGAAATAGAGACCAAATCGGAACAAGCATACCCAAGAAATAGAGGACAAACCCAAGAGAGAGAGTATTTTACCGAGAAGCCTCCAAAAAAACTAAACAAAAAAAACAAACATATTTTTGGTTGAGCAAGATTTCCAATGACCCGAGATGCACCTGCATCAGACACCTGGGGTTACAAGAAATGATTCCCTGAATCATGTATCAGGTCCAACCTAAAATGAATCACACTTAGATTGAGAAATCCAAGATGAGTCCTCAATAAATCTATTTTTCCACTTTACCAGATACTCCATGTATTCCTTTCCTCTTGTACTTCTGCTAACTCTTTGTTTCAAAATTTGTTCAACTTCCTCTATCTTCTTCTTAGGATAATCACTTGGTACTATCACTTCTTCATCAGGTTCATGATATTCATACAAGTCTGAAATATTTAATATAGGTGATATATCCATGTCATCAAGTAATTCCACTTCATAAGCATTTCCATTGTCAAATCTTCTCAGTATTCTGCAAGGACCAAATTTCTTCATCTTTGGTGTACTATATGTTCCAATAGGAAATATTCCTTTCTTCAAATGAACCATTAGTGCATCACCAATTTTAAATATTTTATGTCTTCTTGGTCTGTTTGCACTATCCTTATATTTCTGATTACTTTTCTCTAGTTTCTATTTTACATCCTCATGCAATGTCTTCATAAACTCAGCAAATTCTTCTACTTCAACACTTCTTTTCTCCTCCCCAACAATATCTCTCAAGTTTGATATACCTCTTGATTGTGTGTCATGAACAATCTCAAAAGGTGTCTTTCTAGTACTTCTATTTACTGAACTATTGTATCCAAACTCTGCTTGTGCCAACATCAAATCCCAATTACTTGGTGTGTCTCCAACTAAGCATCTCAACAAGTTACCTAAACTTCACTTTACAACCTCTATTTTTCCATCAGTCTATGGATGAAATGTAGAACTATATTTCAACTCAGTATCCAACTTCTTCCAGAGTGTTCTCCAAAAATAGATAACAAACTTACTATCTTGGTCAGAGATAATACTCCTCGGTAATCCATGCAATTTGACAATCTCCTTAAATAAAAGATCTTCTATATGTACTACATTTGATGTTTTCCTACATGGTATAAAATGTGTCATATTATAAAATCTATCTACAACAACAAATATAGAATCATTACCTCTTGTTGTCCTTGGTAAGCCAAGAATAAAATCCATGCTGATGTCACTCCAAGGTTTCTCAGGAACAGTAATCGGTGTATACAAACCAATATTCTGACTTACACATTTTGGAACTTTACAAACTCCATAGCTTTTCACAAATTTTTGAACATCCTTACACAACTGAGGCCAAAAATACCTTTCGTTCAACAAAATCAATGTCTTATCAATACCAAAATGTCTAGCCAAACCACTACTATGTTTCTCCTTTATTAAATTAGTTCTCATTGAACCTGTCGGTATACACAACTGAATACCTTTGAACAACATATCTTCCTGAAATAAATAGTCTTCATACTTACTTGATTGATTTTAATTAGGTGCTCTTCACAATCTCCACTACTCAGAAAAATCAGGATCACTTTCATACAAACTCTTCATGTCATCAAAACCAAGAACTTCCATTCTCATTTCAGTCAAAAAGGATCTTCTTCTACTTAATGCATCAACAACTTGGTTAGAAAATCTACTCTTATACTTAATCACAAATGTGAAACTCTATAAATAATCTACCCATTTCATATGTATCTGATTCAACTTATTCTGACTACCCAAATAATGTAAAGCCTTATGATCAGTATACAACACAAATTCATTTGGCATGAAATCATTTCTCCATTTATTCATAGCTTGAACAATAACATAGAACTCTTGATCATAGAAAAAATATTTCCTCTTAGAATGATTCAACTTTTCACTAAAGAAAGCAACAAGTTTACCTTCTTAAGTCAACACAACTCCAATTACACTTCCACTTGCATCACATTCAACTTCAAATACCTTATTGAAATTAGGTAACACTAACATAGGTAATTCAGAAACCTTCGACTTCAAAGTTTCAAAACTCTTATCATCTCCATGTGTCCATATGAATTCTCTTGTGTCTCCTCTCATTGTCTCAGTTATAGCATTACAAATAGAACTGAAATTTCTGATAAGTTTCCTATAAAAACTTGCCAATCCATGCAATGATCTTACCTCAATGACATTCTTAGGTGTAGGCCAACTAAGTATGGCTTCAACCTTCTCAGGATCCATCTTCAAACCATCAGCTGAAATCACAAAACCCAAATACACAAGCTCTTCTTTCATGAAGGAAAACTTCTTTAGATTTATCATCAACCTTTCCTCTTTCAATCTCTGCAATACTTGCCTTATATGCAATCAAATTCTCTTCTCTAGTCTTACTTAATATCAAAATATCATCCAAATATACAATCACACATTTATTCAAGAATTTCTTCAAAACTTTATTCATTATACTCATAAATGTACTCAGTGCATTAGTTAAACCAACAGGCATAACCAACCACTCATACAAACCTTCCTTTGTCTTGAAAGCAATCTTCCATTCATCACCTTCTCTGATTCTGATCTCATGATATCCACTCTTCAAATCAATTTTGGTAAAATACCTTTCTCTACTCAAACAATCCATTATGTCATCCATTCTTGGTCTATGAAACCTATACTTCATTGTGATCTTATTGATTGCTCTTGAATCAGTGCACATTCTCCATTCTCAAATATTCTTAGGTGCCAATACAGTTGGTACTACACATGGACTCAAAATTTCTTAGATCAAACCTTTGTTCAACAATTCATGAACTTGTCGGTTAATCTCTTCATTCTCGGTCGGTGTTAACCTATGTGGTGCTTTGTTTGGTAAACTAGCTCCAGGAATTAGATCCATACAATGACTAATATCTCTCATTGGTGGCAAACCATCAAGCACATTATCTGAAATGATCTCCTTGTACTTAGTGAGTAACTTCTCAAATTCTATAGGAATGTCATCTTCCATATTCTTACTTGGTTTTTTAGGAATCAAAGCATAACATATATAATTTATTTTCAAATCCTTAACAAATTGTCTACCTTCCATCCAACAAACTTTCACAGCTGTACAAATCTCACCAAAAGATTCTTCAACCAAAGGTAACAAAACTTGTTTCTTACCATCAACCCAAATAGAATATCTATTCAATCTTCCATCATGTATAGCATGGATATCATATTGCCAAGGTCTACCCAAAAAATATAACAACAATCCATTGGCATAATATCACACAACACCTTATCATAATACTTTCCAATTTTCAAATTCACAAAACATTGTTCACTCACCATTAATGTATATTCATCCTTGATCCATGAGATCTGATAGGGATTTGGATCCTTCATCCTCTCCAACTACAACTTGGTGACCATTTCCTCAAATGCCAGATTCTTTGAGCTTCCACTATCAACAATTACCTTCCAAACTTTGTTTGCAACTCTACATATGGTCTTGAATAAACTTTTCTTGACAAGATCTTTCTTATCTTTCTCACCCCATAGTATCCTTTGGATCATGATATTTCCTTCCTTATCAGCTTCATTTGGTGACTCCTCTTGCACCAAATAATTTATGCTACTACCAATCTTCTTGCTTGCATGTGTACACTCAAAACATTTGTGTCCTTCCTCACCATAATTGTAACAAGTTACTTCGAATCCTCTTTTTCTATAGCCACCTCAGGAGTAATTGCCTCTTCCTCAATATGAGCTTCCACCTTTCCATTCAATCTTTCCTTTGTCTTGATTTGTGTCTGTATTTGAATTGTCTGGTTCATATCTACTATTTTCACCATGAGATCTACCTCTTCCTCTAGGGAATCTTCCACCTCTAGCTCTTTGTGTTTTCTCATATATTTTGTTCAATTTCTCCTCATCTTTTAGGGAAAAATTATATGCCTCCTCAATGCTTTCCATCTTTACCAAGCTGATCTCATCTTGTACAGAACTTCTCAATCCATTTAGACATCTTGCTACTCTTTCCACTTCATCTTCAACATGTCCAGATCTGATGTCCAATTTATAGAATTTCTCAATGTAGTCTTTTACAGATCTATCTTTCTGCTTCAAACTTTGCATTCACCTAATCAGGTTAATCTGATAATCACAAGGTAGAAACTTTCTTTTCAATTTTTTTACCATCTTATCCTATACCTTGATTTTGTCTTTACCTTTCTTCTTTCAATCCAATTGCAGATGCTCCCACCACAAGGATGCATGACCTTTCAACTTAGTGCTTTCAATCTTCACCTTCTTCTCCTCTAATACATTCTCATACTCAAAGTACTTTTCCATCTCATTTATCCAGTCAATCAATTCATCAGAATCTAATTTTCCACTATACTCAGGAGGATTAAACTAAGGTGTGGATTTCAAACTTGTCAATTCTCTCAAGAATATTTCTTCTTCTTGATCCATAACCGGTGCAAGTGCAGCTTCACCTTGAACCTCTTCCAATTAATCATCACTAAAATCTTCAAGATGTCTTCCTCTGTACTAGGCTATCTCAACAACTTCCAATCTTCCAGCCATCTTCCTAAGTATATTAGCTATACCTTGATCTGCATTTCCTCTCCCACAGACCATCTTGAATCCCTATGTAATTGTAGGTTAGATCAAAATCTTCTACCCCACAACAATATCACCAACTAGTGTTGGGGTTTACAAGAAGGAACTTAGATCTCACCAATGCTCTAATATGACCTGATGCAAGGAAGGATGGCAGGAGGGGCCAAGGGTACTCCCAACTACCAAACCAGCTTGAAAACACAATGTGGAAACAACAACATAGTGAGAGAAGAAACAATGGAGATCCTTTTCATTAATTGATCAAATTCATTACATGTCGGGTTGTAAGGCCTTCCCGGTTTTGTCCATATACATTCAATGAATTACAGATTGATCTTCATACATGCGAGGTCATAGACCTTTCTTCCTGATATTTCAATACTTAATCTTCTATCATCTCAAAACTGCCTTCTAAACTAAGAACATAGAACAAATATATACAAGAGTCCACCAAAGAGGTCGGTGCTCAAATCCATAAGTGAGACCCAGATTTAGGTTCACACAGATCCCAATGAGAGATCCCACATAAATTAAGCCACAAAAATTAAATGCAGAAGTCTGCAACTAGAACCAATTCCAAAATAAACAACTCGGGCAAAGGATGACCAAGCAACAGAGTGACTCAGGCAAAGAACACCCCAAGCAACATAACACGACACAGGCCAAGCATACCTGAGCAACAGAAGACAAACCCGAGTGACATAAAAATGAACTCAAAACAAGCATGCTCGAGTGAAAGAAACCTGAAAAATAGAGACCAACTCGGAACAAGCATGCCCGAACAATAGACAACAAACCTAAGCAATAGAGTATTTCACCGAGAAGCCTCCAAAAAAACTAAAGAACAAAAACAAACATATTTTTGGTTGATCGGGATTGCCAATGACCTGAGATGCTCTTGCATCAACTTTTGAGGAATTAGCTTCCAAGTTTGTGACGCATTACTCGTATAATATTAAACATGAAGTCACAATGTTCAATTTATGTAATACCAAACAATCTGAGGGAGAAGGATTCTTTCTTTTCCCATAAAGATGGAGAGCGGTATTTTTTAGATACCCTTAAAGTGTACCCGAAAAGGAAAAGATGGACATATTCATCAATAGCTTCAATAATAAAATGAATTATCAATTGAGGTTACAATGCTCATGGTCTTTCCTAGACTTGATTGAGAATGAAGTTATTATGGAGGATGTATTAGTAAAAAGTGGAGAAATCAAACTTTACAAGGATAACGAGAATACTAATAACAATACTTCCAACAACAACAATTATAGGGCTCCTCCTAACAAAAATTGACTTTGGATGAAGAATAATAACAAGGGTGTGGTTAATGATGGAGTTGTGGAGGAAAAAAACTTGAAGGATACTTCATTTAGTCTCATGAGAGGATCCAATACAGCTAATAATGTAAATTAAGAACCCAAAGTTCCCTTCAACAATAACAACAAGAACAACTTTGGGAAAAATCAAGAGGCTAACAAGCCTAAACCCTTCTTTGCTCCATTTCCTAGAAGAAATTTCACAATCTTGGGTGAACCGCTTAAAAATGAATTAAAAACCCTCATTGCAAATAAGATTATTGACTTTTCTAGGGCTTAGCCCTATGAACCACAAGTGAAAGCCTCTTGGTGGAGTGAGTCGAATCATTGTAAATATCATAGAAATCGAGGACATAAGACAAATGATTGCATGCACTTGAAACATGTGGTGCAAGACCTTATTGGTAATAGTATGATTAAAGTGGAAGGACCTAAAAATAGTGAAGATCACACAAAATTCAAAACCCCTTTCTTCAAACATGAGAAAGGAGAATCTTCAAATGCTAATAACAACAGAGGTAACAATGGAAATAACTCAAGAGGTAATAATAATGTTAACTTTACCCATAGTTATGATAATACTATTAAGTCCCTATCCGAACATGATAGTACTATCAATGTTTTGGTAATAAAGGAACAACCTAACAAGGAGACCTCTAATGTTGTTACTAGGGGGCAAGCAACAAGAATTACCTTACAAGGAAGTACACCTAGAAATTTTGGTCCTACAAAAGTGACTACTTTGGCTAAACAAGGATCTTCTTCAACAATGCCTTTTAGTCTAGTGGATCAACTACAAAAGACTCTGACTCAAATTTCCATTTTGGAGCTATTGAAACTTTCTCCCAATAATAAAGAAATCTTCGAGAAAGCTCTTGTGGAAACTATAATTCTTGAAAATTTGGAAGAAGAAAGGTTTTAAAACATGGTGGGTCATCTCATAGCACCTAATTGCTTATCATTTTCAGAGCAAGATGACATGTCCATAAACCATCCTTAAAATCTCCCTTTACATATAGAGGTTTTGATTCAAAAACACCGTGTTAAAAGAGTCATCATTGATGGAGGAGCCGGTCTAAACATTTTTAACTTGAACCTAGTCAAAGCTTTAGGGTTATACAAGTCATCTATTGATCCCAAGAAAAAAATCACTATGAAATCTTATGATGAGGAGGAAATATCTTCTAAAGGAATGGTGTTTTTTCCCATTCAAGTGGGTCCTATTAAAAAAGATATCATTTGTCAAGTCCTTGACATGAAATTAACTTATAATATTTTATTGGGAAGGCCATGAATTCATGAGATGCAAGTGGTGCCTTCAACCTATAATCAATGTATAAATTTTCCATACATGGGTGAAGAAATAACTATTGGAGGAGATTCAAATCCCTTTCAATATTGTAATATGGTGAAACCTCTCCATGAGTTATTTATTCCACATAATTGGGAAGGAGTCATTCCTAGTGTCATCATTAAAAAAATCAAAGAAGAAGGTCCTAATTCAACATTCAATGCTACATCTACTTCAAGTCCTAATGAAACTAACTTACCTAATGAAACTAACTTACCTACATCAACTAAGGGAAAAGAGAAAGTTAGTTATGAGGGTGAAAGTTCCAATGAAAATTAAGTAAAAGTTTCTACACCAAAGGAAGAAATTTCGAGACCTTCTAGGGATGAAAGAGAAAAAAACAAAAAGGATAACTATCAAAAGATGAGTGAGATGATGCAAAAATTTGAAAAAAAATGCAGAATCAATTCAAAAGGAGTGGGGGAATACCCTTTTTGATTTACCTACTTCCCAAAGAAACATGGGAAACATTCAAATTCGCATCCACCTCAAAAATACAACTCTCATTTTGTGAGAGAGAGTGACCAATCAGCCATGGAAAAAGAAGATAATGAAGTTTTACAATGGCTTTATAAAGATGAGGATAATTCAAATGATCTCATTGAAATAGTGCAACATGTCACCATTCAAACTGGTCAATATGGCAATGGATTTCAAATAATGTAAAAAATGGGGTAAAAGGGAAGAGGACCATTAGGCATCAGAAATAAAGGATTGCTAGAACCTATCCAACCTCCTTGGAGGTCAAAGGATGAAAAAATAGGAATAGGGTATCAAGAGAAAGGAGTTGGTTCAAGATCTATGTATGATTCTTATGAACATGTACATATGTTAGAATCCAAGAGTGAAGATGACTCTGGAGAATATGAATGGGACTCCCTATCCAAATATTATTTTCAGGAAAAAGAGGTAGATGTCATTCATACCTATGCTACTATACCTAATGCAAAAAATCAAGCCAATATGGATCAAGAGTTGAGATCTACACATGTGCCAAATGTTTCTCAAGAATCAAATGTAGGACAAGCATCTAGTGACAACCAATGCATAGGTAAACCTTGGGTACCTTCATGGGGGGGGTGATTCAAATGTTATATTTAATTCAAAATCATTTTTTCCCATGGAAATCCACGAGGATTCTAGTGAAGAGAATTTTGATCTGACTTCTATGGAACACCTCAAACACGCACATTTTATTGACTTGAGCGATGCAATTTATGAACCCTCAAATGAAGTCATTTCCTTGAACCCTTCAAATGAAAAATTACCCAATGAATCCTTAGCCCTTATTCATCTTGAGATTATTGATTGGGACTTAACCAAACCTAATGACTTACTCTATTTTCCCAATGACAATGCTATGGCCCAATACCTTAATGTTTTTGATCCATCTTCCACCAATGAATTTAATCCAAACATGATGATGGAGGCAAGGGTCCAATATCTTAATCTACAAGATAAAATCAAAAATTAAAAAAATTAAAAGGTCTAGTGGTGAAAACCACCATGTGGTAGTACTAGACCCCAAAAAAGTAAAAATGATGGATGTTTCCAAAGGTGAAAACCCAACTGTGGCACCTAAGGAAGATAGATTGGATACTTTACCTAAACATGAAGAAGAGAGATCTCCTATCCTCATTGAGCCAATAGAAAAGGTCAACATTGGAACAAAATTGGAACCTAAATTTATTCGTTTAGAAACATCATTGACTCCAACAGAAAGGAATGATTTCATGGAATTATTTCAAGCAAATAAAATTAACTTTTCATGGTCATATGGAGACATGTTAGGATTGGATCCAAGTTTCATAATGCACCACCTTAATGTGAGGACGGACATAAAAATAGTGAATAAAAAGTTGAGAAAAATGCATCCCCATGTGGCTTTATTGGTTAAGGCAAAATTGGAAAATTTACTAAAAGTTGGCTTCATAAGAGTCATCACTTATGCAAAATGGATTTACAATATTTTACTTGTTACTAAACATGACAAATCCATTCGAGTATGCATGAATTTTAGAGATCTTAACCTTTCTTTCCCTAAGAATGATTTTCCATTACCTAGCATTGATGCTATAGTGGATTTGACGGCAGGACATTCCATGTTTTCATTGATGGATGGATTTAGTGGCTACAATCATATTAGAATTGCATCTGAGGATCAAGAAAATACTGCTTTCACTTGCTCTTGGGGTAATTTTATGCCCTTCTTCCTCAAATTTGTTGGAGCAACCTATCAAAGGGGAATGATAACCATCTTTCACGACATGATGTATACCTTTTTAGAAGATTACGTGGATGATATCTTAGCAAAATCACATGAAATAAAAGACCATTACCTATTCTAGAAAATATTTTTACAAGATTGGAGCAATTTAAAGTAAGGTTAAATCCAAAAAAATGTGCATTTGGTCTTCAATCCAGGAAGCTACTGGGCTACATAGTTTCAAAAAAAGGGATAGAAGTGGATCTAGAAAAAGTGCAAGCAATTATGGATATGGAAACACCCAAAAACATTACTCAAATGAGATCACTTCAAGGAAGACTTCAATCTATTAGAAGATTCATCTCTCAATTAGTTGAAAAGTTCCATTCTTTTACCAGATTGCTACATAAAGATACTATTTTTAAGTGGGATGATGAATGTGAACAAGATTTTACCCTATTGAAGACATACTTGGTGAATCCACCCATTTTGATGTCTCCCATCAAAGGCAAACCCTTACTATTATACATTTTAGCAATGGAGAAACCTTTAGGGGTTTTATTGGCAGAAGAGGATGATGAAGGTAAAGAAAGAGCCATTTATTACTCAAGCAAAACCTTGATCAAGTATGAGTTGAATTATAGCTTCATGGAGTGGGCTTGTCTAGCGGTAGTTTTTGCCTCTCAAAAACTATGACATTACATGTTGATGCTCAAGGTTAAGTTGATTGTCAAAATTGATCCACTAAAGTATTATCTTAGCAAAACAACCCTTACAAGAAGAATTTCTAAATGGGTGATGATATTAAGTGAGTTTTACATTGAGCATGTGGACTGAAAATCTATCAAGGGACAAGTCATAGCTGATCAATTGGCTGAAAATCCTTTAGTTTCTACTCATCCTATTCAGGTATAATTTCTATATGTAGAGATAGTAAATGTGGAAGCCAAAGCATGGAAATTATATTTTGATGGATCCTACACTTAGTATGGTTCAGGATCTAGCATTCTATTGATTACACCACAAAGATACACCATTCCTAAGTCTTATAAACTTTTTTTCCCATGCACCAAAAATATTTTGCATAATACAAAGCTTTATTCATAGGCATTAAAATGGCTTTAGAATGGAACGTCACAGAGATGCAATTATATGGGGATTCTCAATTGGTCATCAATCAAATTAATGATGAGTATCAAACTAAGGATGACAAATTTCTTCCATATAAAAGGATGGAAGATGACTGGAATAAATATTTTGTCTTGATCACATTTGAGAAAATCCCAAGGGATAAAAATAGAGTAGCACATCCTATGGCTACTTTTTCTTCTTTACTTCAAATGCCTGATCAGAATGCTAGGTATGAATTCTTGGTGGAAGAGTTGGTGAAACATGATTTTGACCTACCTAAAACTCAAATCATTTTCCTTCTAAATGGACATGACTCACCTATGTATGGACCCATTTATACCTAATTAAAAGACCAAGTTTTACCTTTATACCAAACCTGCACCCAAAAAAGACCCTTCATATGCCAAGCGGCTCGTTACAGTACCCTATCTAACACATTATATCACAAAAGTCTTGACGGAACTCTAATTAGGTGTCTAGAGGACAAGGAATCAAAGTTAGCATTAAGAGATGTTCACGAGGGTATCTGTAGGTCTCATTACATTGGGTTAAACCTAGCCAATAAAATTCTTCATATGCAATATTTTTTGAAAACCTTAGAAAGGGATGCTTGCCACTTTGTGAAAGTGTGTTCAAAATGCAAATATCATGGAGACATGATCCATGTTCCTGCACAAGAGTTACACTTGTTCATTACACAATGGATATTTTACCATTGGGCATTTGATCTTATTAGAATGATTTACCTACCTTCTCCCAATGGTCACAAATACATCATAACTATAACAAAATATTTTACAAAATGGGTAGAGGTCGTTTCATTGAAAAACTACAATGGGAAAATAGATCTCTATATTTATTGTCAATCATATCATTTGTAGATATGGTATTCATCATTCCATTATCATAGACAATGAGAAACAATTGAATAATAAAGATGTGGATGAATTATGTGAGACCTTTCATATAACACACAAACCTGATGAGTCCTTCTGGAATGGAATCCTTGACAGATTTCACAATAAACTGGCAGGTTGGAAAGGAGCTACCTTGAGTCAAGCAGGAAAAGTTCAACTTCTAAAATCAACTTTATAAAAACCTTCCTGTCTATTCTCTAAGTCTCTTAAAATTCCATAGAAGTATGCTGAGTTGATAGAAAAAATATAGAAAAGATTCCTTTGGTCTGGTGTTGAAGAGAAGAAAAGGTTTAGCCTTGTGGCTTGGGAAGTGGTTTTCAAACCAAGGGAGTTTGGAGGGCTTGGATTAAGAATCATAAGAAATACTAACAAGGCCTTGCTTGCCAAATAGTGCTGGAGAATATTTGAAGAGGAAAAGGAATGGAATTCTATTCTCAAGAGTAAATACCATCTTCACTCTTTAGAGGATATCTTAAGGAATCCTGTGGATATCCAAGGGTCCTTTATCTATAATAGTATCAGTAAAGGCAAGAATCTGGTTAGAAAAAGAGTTAGATGGAAGCTAGGAAATGGCAGGAAGATTAATTTCTCCAATTATAAATGGCTGAAGGAAATAACCCTAAATGAGAATCAGGAATGGATGCCTACTATTTAGGACTGCAAATATATAATTGGGGAAGTGGTTTCTGATTATTGGATCAATGAGGATGGGATAGACTTAGGGTCTTTTGATGTAAATCTTAAAATTATTAATAAACAACTCAATCAATGGCTCTTAAGAGATAATGAGAAATATTCCTTGATTTGGGGCCCTGAGGAAAATGGTAAATTATTTGTCTCTTTGGCCTCTTCCCTCCTCCATATCCAGGAAGATCATCCCATCAAATCTTAGGTATGGAACAATAAGCTTATTCCTAAAAGTAACATGTTTTTTTGGCTGCTTGTTCAGAACAAAATTCTCACAATGGAAAATATTTGCAAAAGAGGATTTAATATGCCCAATAGATGTATTTTGTGTTGCACCAAAACTGAGACTTGCAATCACTTGATGATTTTCTATTCTTACACTAGAGAGGTGTGGGATTTTGTTTTCAAACAAAGCTATCTGGACTGGGCGAAACCCCAAAATATTTAGGATCTAGTAAAACAATGGTTTTGATCCTTCTCTGGAAAAGAACCAAAAGATCTCTGGAATCTCTTCCTCCCACACTTTACTTGGAGAATTTGGAAGGAGAGAAATAATAGATTTTTCAGAGAAAAAATCTCTTCCCATGATAATGTTGCTAACCAAATTATCAGAAACTTGATGGAAAATTTTAGAGGATCTCTCCCTAGAGATTCTCCTCTTAAGAACAGCCAGGTCTTCATTGATACTCTCAGTAGAAATAATAATGGGAAAAAAGATAAAGACTTAACTAGGAGGAACTACACCCTTTAAACTGCTCCTCTGATTGGTTGGGTCAAAGGCAACTTTGATGGTGCAGCGAAAAGGAATCCAGCAAGAGCTGGTGTTGGTGGTTTGATCAGAGACTTGGCAGGAAATTGTCTGGGAGCTATTGCTGCCCCTCTGGGTATTCAGAATGACCATGTTGTGGAAGCCATGGAATCTCTTCAAGTTGTGAATTTGGCTAAAGATTTGGAATATTTGAAACTTTGGTTGGAGGGAGATTCTCTAAATATAATAAATTACATCAAAGGCAAGAATGAGGCCTCGTGGACAATTGCCCATATAATTGATAAAATCAAAACATTATTGTTAATGCTTCAGGACTCTTATATTTCCCACATATATCATGAAGGAAATAAGTCAGCTGATGGCTTTTCTAATGTGGGGTCCATAATGACATCACACAATCATGGAAATGGAAAGTGGATCTCAATTTTGAGATCTTAAGTCTTATCAAGTATGATAAGATTAATCACAATGAAGGAATAATTAATATGGCAGTTAATGATGAACAAGACACTTAAGCGCAAGGGTAATGAAAGTTGTTAGTCAAGGGAAGTGAAAATCATGAAGAACATTACCTCACACAGATTGTGGGTATTTTCTAGCATCTTAAAATAGAGAAACCAGATGAGTTTGGTGTTTCTGCCTACTCATTTTTAGAAAACTCACTCTATGAAAATGGGAGGTAGTTTGAAAAGGGAGGAGCCTCTAGAATACACTAAGTGGAAACAAAATAAAAAAGTCTGGAGAAGGATGAAGCGCAGAGGGGTTACTCAGTTCATGGAAAAACTGCATGGTTGGGATAAAGGTGTAACCAATAAATATGTGGATGGATGGAAGAACAACAAGGTGAATTTTTGGGGTAAGTATTTCCTGCTCACATTGAGCATTATTTATGAGATTATGGGGCTGTCCATAGAAGGCATAAAATTCTATAGGGACAGTAAGCGTATGACAACTCAAGATTTTAAAATTTTCCCTAGTTTCGAAGATGAAGAAGCTCTACTAAGAAAAGGGTCTGGAGATTATGTAGATATTAAGAAGATTAAGATTCATTTTTCTGATATAATATTTTACTCTTGATGGGTGCTACTAAAAAATCTGCAATCTTCATTTTGTTTTATCTAATCATTTTAGACATAAAAAGAAAGTTTTGTTTCCTTTCTATCTTCTTAGTTCTCTGAACAATAGAATTATGGAGCACATGAAGAAGGTCAGTAATCTAGTTTTGCATGAAGGGTTAATTTTGCTAATTAGAGAATATGCTAGTAACCACATTTCGGAACCCATTCCTAAACAGGTTAAAGGGAAGGAGAAGAAGATCAAGATAGAAAATAAAAAGGTGGATTTGAAGAAGAGGGTCAAGAGAAAGATTGAGGAAAATTTGGAAAAACATGAGGATTTTGAAGACCAAACCCTAGCTCCTCAGGGTAATGATGATGAGAATATTCAAGATGAGAAAATTGAAGAAGAGTCTGGGAAAGAAGAGGAAGAAACTCAGAAAAATGAGGAGGATTCTTTCAAGAAGAATGACTCAGTGAATGAGGAGGAAACCTATGTGAATAAGGAGGGGATTCCTAATAATGAGGAAGAGGAGACTAGGGAAAATGAAGAAGAAAACCAAAAGGAGGAAAAATAAGAAGATGAGAATGAATAAAAAGACAAGGAGGAGATGGATGAGAAGCCAAATTTTAGGTATGGGCATAGAAAAAAGAAAAAAATAGAGATTGGAATCAGGCTTCCCAAATGTCAGGTTTGACATTGAGGACAAAATTCCAAAGAGTAATGAGGAACATGGCACAAATATGGAGGAGTGGATTAGCAAGGATATGAGTGAAATGAAGCAGCACTTGAAGGATATGGAAGAAGCTATGGAGCCCTTCAAAACTAAGCTGGATAAACTGGAAAAAGATATTTTGAAGAAGCTAAATAATAACAATGTGAATGAAGAGATAACGACCACAATTACTGCCCTGGTGGACGAGAAGTTGCAAGATATAAAAGATAAAATTAGCCACAATGGGTATATTATAAGTATTATTCTTAAGCATAGCTATGAGGGACTAAATTTATTAGTGCAAAATCTTAAGGCACTATATTCATATCTGGAGAGTAGCATGCTAGAGAATACCACTTTCACTATGGAAGATAAAGCTAGGAGCTCAAGCCCGGGAACAAGAACTAGAAGAAACATTAAAAGGAAGGTTCCAGAGATTCCTAAGGAGCTGAAAGTGCTCAAAGACTCCATTGATATGATGGAAGATATGCAGAAAGAGGCTGAGAAATCCTTTGAAAGTATTAATTATCTTCCTGCTTTGTGTTGGTAGTTTTCCTGGTAGTTGTGCTAGTAACTATTTTATGGATGCTTTTTGTGTCTTTTTTTGGGTTTTCGGGGTTGAATAGGGTCCTTCTTACCGATGTTTAGCAGGATATCAATGTTTTTAAGGGCTGTGGTTGTTTATCTTTTTCTCTAATATGTAAATGGTTTTGGGTACCATTCAAAACCTATTTTTAACTTAATAAAAAACACACCATTCTTCCTCCATTTATTATCCTCAAGGAAATGGTAAATTCGAAGCTACAAATAATAATATCCTCAAAATATTGGAAAGATTGGTTGACAAATCAGGAAGAGATTGGCACATACAAATAAGCCTGACATTGTGGGCCTAAAGCAAACTCATTCGAACACAAACGAGAGAAACACCATTTTCTTTGGTTTATAGGATAGAAGCTATTCTACCTTTAGAGGTTGACATATCATCCTTAAGAGTCTCATTGCAAGGATTGATAAATGATGAGGATTATAGGGTTGCATGACTTCAACAATTGGAATTGTTGGAAGAACATAAAACATAAGCTTATGAGTATTTAAAATTATGTCAAAATAGGATCTCAAGGAATTACAACAAACATATCAAACCTAGAACATTTCAAGTGGGAGACATAGTGTTGAGAGAAAACTCTAAAAACCAAGCAGAGAGAGAAAAGAAAGGAAATTGGGAGGAAAATTGGCTTGGACCTTTTGTGATTAATTCTTATTTTGGAATGGGGACATATGAGCTAGCTGATTGTGAAGGTGATGAGTTACAAGAACCTATTAACAACATCCACTTAAAGAGTTTTATACATAATCAGATGAAAGAGTATAGGTTGAAAGAGTATCAGACAAGAGTGTATCCGATGCGTTTAACATCATTCTTTGTACATGAGAAAAAGTTCAAAACCCAAAAACATGAGAAAAGTTTAAAATCCAAAATGAGAAAGATCAAAAAATTCAAAAGAAATGGAAAAGCAGAAAAGTATAAAAAAAGGAAAATTGAGCATGAAGAAAGCAAAAAAATTCAAAAAAATCATCGGCCAAAAGATAAATACTTAACTAAGAGGAATGAAACCATTTGGACTGCTCCTCTGATTGTTTGGGTCAAAGGTAACTTTTATGGTGCAACGAAAGGGAATCTAGGAAGAGCTGGTGTTGGTGCTTTCATCAGAGACTTGGCTGGAAATTGTCTAGGTGTTGTTGCTGCCCCTCTAGGGATTCTAACTAATCATGTTGCGGAAGCCGTGGAAGCTCTTCAATTTGTGACACTGGATAAAGAGTTGGGATATTCAAAACTTTGGCTAGAGGGAGATTCTCTAAATATAATAAATTGCATCAAAGGCAAGAATGAGGCCTTGTAAACAATTAGCCATATAATTGATAAAATTAAAACATTATTGCTAATGTTTTAGGACTCTTATATTTCCCATGTATATCATGAAGGAAATAAGTTGGATGATGGATTTGCTAATGTGGGGGTCCATAATGACATCACGCAATCATGGAAAGGGGAAGTGGATCTCAATTTTGAGATCTTAAGTCTTATCAAGTACGATAAGCTTAATCAAAATGAAGGAATAATTAATACGATAGTTAATGATGAACAGGACACTTAAGCGCAAGGGTAATGAAAGTTGTCATTCAAGGGAAGTAAAAATCATGAAGAATGTTACCTCACACAGATTGTGGGTATTTTCTAGCATCTTAAAATAGAGAAACCAGAAGAGTTTGGTGTTTCTGTCTGCTCATTTTTAGAAAACTCACTCTGTGAAAATGGGAGGCGATTTGAAAAGGGAGGAGCCTCTGAACTGCACTAAGTGGCAAAAAAATAAAATTTATTTGGAGAAGGATGAAGCACGGAGGGGTTACTCAATACATGGAAAAATTTCATGATTGGGATAAAGATGTAACCAAGAAACTCGTGGATGGATGGAAGAATGGCAAGGTGAATTTGTGGGGTAAGTCTTTCTCGCTTATGTTGAGCATTATTTCTAAGATTATGGGGTTGTCCATAGAAGGCATGAAATTATATAGAGACAATAAGCATATGGGAACTCAAGATTTTAAGATTTTCCCTAAGTTCGAAGATGAATAAACTCTCCTAAGCAAAGGGTCTAGAGATTATGTAGATATTAAGAAGATTAAGAGTCATTGGGCTGATATTCTAACTGTCATGATAGAATATTTTACTTTTGACGGGCCCCACTAAAAAATCTATAATCTTCATTTTGTTTTAGCTAATCATTTTAGACATAACAAGGAAGTTTTTTTTCCTTTCTATCTGCTTAGTTCTCTGAACAAAAACATTATGGAGCACATGAAGAAGGCTAGAAATTTGTTGCTGCATGAAGGGTTAATTTTGCTAATTGCAGAATATGCCAGGAACCACATTCTGAAACCCATTCCTAAATGGGTTAAAGGGAAGGAGAAGAAGAACAAGCTGAAAAATAAAAAGGTGGATTTGAAGAAGATTGTCAAGAGAGAGAGATTGAGGAAAATATAGAAAAATATGAGGATTCTGAAGACCAAACTCTAGCTCCTTAGGGTAATGGTGATGAGAATATTTAAGATGAGAAAATGGAAGAAGAGTCTGGGAAAGAGGAGGAAGAACCTTGGAACAATGAGGAGGATTCTGTCAAGAAGAATGACTCAGTGAATGAGGAGGAAACCTATGTGAACAAGGAGGGGATTCTTGATAATGAGGAAGAGGAGACTCAGGAAAATGAAGAAGAAAACCAAGAGGAGGAAAAAGAAGAAGATGAGAATGAAGAAAAAGACAAGGAGGAGATGGACAAGAAGCCAAATTTTAGGGCTAGGGATATAAACAAGAAAAAATAGAGATTGGAATTAGGCTTCCCAAATGTCAGGTTTGAAATTAATGATAGAATTCCAAAGAGTAATGAGGAGTGTGGCGCAAATATGGAGTGGATTAGCAAGGATATGGGTGAAATGAAGCATCACTTGAAGGAGATGGAAGAAGCTATGGAGCCCTTCAAAACTAAGTTGGATAAGCTAAAAAAGGATCATTTGAAGAAGGTAAATAATAACAATGTGAATGAAGAGATAACGGCCACAATTACTACCCTGGTGGACGAGAAGCTGAAATATATGAAACATAAAATCAGCCAAAATGGCTATATGATAAGTATTATTATTAAGCATAGCAATGAGGGACTAAAAGTCTCAGTGAAAAATATTAAGGCATTATATGCATATCTAGAGAGCAGCATGCTGGAGAATACCACTTTCACTATGGAAGATAAAGTTGGGAGCTCAGGCCTGGGAACTAGAACTAGAAGCGACATTAAAAGGAAAGTTCCAAAGATTCCTAAGGAGATGAAAGCCCTCAAAGAATCCATTGACATGAGGGAGGATATGCAGAAAGAGGCTGAGAAAGGCTGAGAAAGTATTAAGTAGCTTCCTTCTTTGTGTTGGTAGTTTTCTTGGTAGTTGTGCTAGTAACTATTTTATGGCTTCTTTTTGGGTCTTTTTTTGGGTTTGCAAGGTTGAGTAGGGTCCTGCTTACCGATGTTTAGCAGGATATCGATGTTTGTAAGGGTTGTGGTTGTTTATCTTTTTCTCTAATATGTAAATGGTTTTGGGTACCATTCAAAACCTATTTTTACCTTAATGAAAAACACACCATTCTTCCTCCATTTATTATCCTCGAGGAAATGGACAAGTCAAAGCTAAAAATAATAATATTCTCAAAATATTGGAAAGATTGGTTGACAAATCAGGAAGAGATTGGAACATACAAATAAACCCAACATTGTGGGCCTATAGAAAAAGTATTCGAACACCAATGGAAGAAACACCATTTTCTTTGGTTTATAGGATAGAAGCTATTCTACCTTTGGAGGTTGAGATCTCATCCTTAAGATTCTCATTGCAAGGATTGATAAATGATGAGTATTATAGGGTTGCACGACTTCAACAATTGGAATTTTTGGAAGAACATCAAACACAATCTTATGAGTATTTGAAAGTGTGTCAAAAAAGGATCTCAAGGAATTACAACAAACATATCAAACCTAGAACATTTTAAGTGAGAGACTTAGTGTTGAGAGAAAACTCTAAAAACCAAGAAGAGAGAGAAAATAAAGGAAAATTGGCTTGGACCTTTTGTGATTACTTCTTCTTTTGGAATGGGGACATACGAGCTAGTTGATTGTGAAGGTGATGAGTTTCAAGAACCTATTAACAACATCCATTTAAAGAGTTTTATACATAATCAGATGAAAGACTATAGGTTGAAAGAGTATCAGACGAGAGTGTATCTGATGAGTTCAACATCATTCTTTATACATGAGAAAAATTTCAAAATCCAAAAACATGAGAAAAATTCAAAATCTAAAATGAGAAAGATCAAAAAATTCAAAAACAATGGAAAAGAAGAAAAGTATAAAAAGAGGAAAATCAAAAATGAAGAAAGCAAAAACATTCAAAAAAATAATTAGCAAAAAGATAAAGACTTAACTAGAAGGAATTACACCATTTGAAGTACTCCTCTAATTGGTTGGGTCAAAGGTAACTTTGATGGTGCAGTGAAAGGGAATCCAGGAAGAGCTAGTGTTGGTGGTTTGATCAGAGACTTGGCTGGAAATTGTCTGGGAGCTGTTGCTACCCCTCTAGGGATTCAGACTAACCATGTTGCAGAAGCCATAGAATCTCTTCAAGTTCTTACTTTGGATAAAGAGTTGGGATATTTGAAACTTTGGTTGGAGGGAAATTCTCTAAATATAATAAATTGCATCAAAGGCGAGAATGAGGCCTCGTGGACAATTGCCCATATAATTGATAAAATCAAAACATTATTGCTAATGTTTCAGGACTCTTATATTTCCCAAGTATATCGTGAAGGAAATAAGCCAGCTGATGGATTTTCTAATGTCGGGTTCCATAATCACGTCACACAATCATGGAAAGGGGAATTGGATCTCAATTTTGAGATCTTAAGTCTTATCAAGTATGATAAGCTTAATCACAATGAAGGAATAATTAATACGATAGTTAATGATGAACATGACACTTAAGCGCAAGGGTAATTAAATATGTCAATCGAGGGAAGTGAAAATCATGAAGAACGTTAATTCACACAGATTGTGGGTACTTTCTAGCATCTAAAAATAGAGAAAACAGAAGAGTTTGGTGTTTCTGCCTGCTAGTTTTCAGAAAACTCACTCTCTAAAAATGGGAGGCATTTTGAAAAGGGAGGAGCCTCTGGACTGCACTAAGTGGAAACAAAATAAATTTTTTCGGAGAAGACTGAAGCGCGAAGGTGTTACTCAGTACATGGAAAAATTGCATGGTTGGGATAAAGATGTAACCAAGAAATTTGTGGATGGATGGAAGAACGACAAGGTGAATTATTGGGGTAAGTCTTTCTCGCTCATGCTGAGCATTATTTCTGAGATTACTAGGCTGTCCATAGAAGGTATGAAATTCTATAGGGACAATAAGAGTATGGGAACTCAAGATTTTAATATTTTCCCTAAGTTTGAAGATGAAAAAGCTCTCCTAAGAAAAGGGTATGGAGATTATGTAGATATTAAGAAGATTAAGAGTCATTGGGCTGATATTCTAACTGTCATGATAGAATATTTTACTCTTGATGGGCGCTACTAAAAAATCTACAATCTTCATTTTTTTAGCTAATCATTTTAGACATAACAAGAAAGTTTTGTTTCCTTTCTATCTACTTAGTTATCTGAACAACAACATTATGCAGCACTGAAAGTAGGCCAGCAATCTGGTGTTGCATGAAGGGTTAATTTTTCTAGTTGCAGAATATGCCATGAACCACATTCCAGAACCCATTCCTAAATTGGTTAAAGGGAAGGAGAAGAAGAACAAGCTGGAAAATAAACAAGTGGATTCGAAGAAGAGGGTCAAGAGAAAGATTGAGGAAAATCTAGAAAAACATGAGGATTCCAAAGACCAAACCCTAGCTCCTCAGGGTAATGATGATGAGAATATTCAAGATGAGAAAATGGAAGAAGAGTTTGGGAAAGAGGAGGAAGAACCTCAGAACAATGAGAAGGATTTCGTCAAGAAGAATGACTCAGTGAATGAGGAAACCTATGTGAACAAGGAGGGGATTCTCTATAATGAGGAAGATGAGACTAGGGAAAATGAAAAAGAAAACCAAGAGGAGGAAAAAGAAGAAGATGAGAATGAAGAAAAAGCAAGGAGGAGATGGATGAGCAGCCAAATTTTAGGGCCGGGGATAGAAAAAAGAAAAAAATAGAGATTGGAATCAGGCTTCCCAAATGTCAGGTTTGACATTGATGACAGAATTCCAAAGAGTAATGAGGAACATGGCGCAAATATGGTGGAGTGGATTAGCAAGGATATGAGTGAAATGAAGAAGCACTTGAAGGAGATGGAAGAAGCTATGGAGCCCTTCAAAACTAAGTCGGAAAAGGATCTTTTAAAGAAGGTAAATAATAACAATGTGAATGAAGAGATAGTGACCACAATTACTGCCCTGGTGGAGGAGAAGATAAAAGATATGAAATATAAAATCAGCCACAATGGGTTTATGATAACTATTATTCTTAAGCATAGCAATGAGGGACTAAAATTCTCAGTGAAAAATCTCAAGGAACTATATGCATATCTTGAGAGAAGCATGCTGGAGAATACCACTTTCACTATGGAAGATAAAGCTGGGAGCTCGGGCCCGGGAACCGAAACTAGATGTGGCAATAAAAGGAAATTTCCAGAGATTCCTAAGGAGCTGAAATCCCTCAAAGACTCCGTCAACATGATAGAAGATATGAAAAAAGAGGATGAGAAAGCCTTCGAAAGTATTAAGTAGCTTCCTTCTTTGTGTTGGTATTTTTCCTGGTAGTTGTGCTACTAACTATTTTATGGCTACTTTTTGGATCTTTTTTCGGTTTTTGGGGTTGAATAGGGTCCTTCTTACCGATGTTTAGCAAGCTATTGATGTTTGTAAGGGTTGTGGTTGTTTATCTTTTGCTCTAATATGTAAATGGTTTTGGGTACCATTCAAAACCTATTTTTACCTTAATAAAAAATATTCAATAAAATCAAAAAATGGTTGTCTTGGTGAAAACCTAGCAAATAGGCGCCTTGATGATATCAAAAAAAAAAAAAATCAAATAAAAAAATTTGAAAAAAAGAAAAGTGCCTTTGTCAAAACCTAGCAATAGGCACCTTGGTAGCAGAAAAAGAGGAAAAGGAGAAATAAATTCAAAAGGTGAAAACCTGGCAAACATGTACTTTTTGATCCCTTAGGTCTTACCTAGTTGCATTTGTACATGTTTCCTTTTCATCATCCCATTTGTATATCCTCATTGCATCTGTCATTTGTGCATATTCATAATAAAAGTCTCTGAGTAGCATTGTCAAGTCATTGTCACATAATAGGTTTCATTTGCCCAGATTTATACATAGTCTCATTTTCACTTGGGGGAAAAGAATTGGTTTTGATACAAATGGATTCGATAAGTGCTACTTTTTGGTCACATAATAGGAGAGATTTTCATAACTTTAGAGGAGAAATTTTTTTGAACCTTTGATGGATATCATTGTTCAAACCAAGAATTCGATCTTGCAATGTAATCCTTGAGCTTCATGACCTTATTATCAGGATTAAAAATTTACATAGCTTAAATGATTAGAATGAATGGAATTCTATTGAAAATCTTGATACAATGAAAAACACTTGAAGTTTCTTTGATGATGTTCATTGAGTCATGTTCTTTTTAGCTAATCAAAGATGTTTTGACTAGATTGGCGATGATTAAGACATGATATTTTCTTGATTTTGTGTGACTCTTTTGGGGAAGATCCACCGACTTATGTGAATTCGTCTAAGGACATAGCCATCAAAGAATAATTGAGGACATTCATATAGGAAGGATGGTTAACCTTTGTTTTTTTACACAAATAGATACCTTGGATATTTAGATCTTCTATATCTTAATACTAAAATAAAATTGCAACATTGAATCCGATGAAACTAGTATTCAGACTCCCATAGTTGATTATTCAACTAGTGAGGGTTGTACTAGTTTCTAATGGTTACAAAATTGATGATAGTTGTATTCATATTATCATGATGTGGTCAGTGATGATTGTACTTTCTCCTAGTTCAATAATGCTCAATGATGAAAATAAATCTCCTTTTTCATTTCTTTTGCAAAGACAAAAGTGACAGTTAGTTGCATTTCATGCTTAGATTAATTGCATTTAGAGGATTTCCTAAGTTCAAGGGGGTTAATTATTCAAAAATTTGATATCTTTATCTTGGTTCAAATCAATCAATAATGAAGAATTTCTTGTGGATTTATAATTGCATTCATTAAATATTAATCATTATTACATAAGTTTACATCTTCACATAATTATTCATTATTCAAGTACATTAAACATTTCATCATTCATAGAGGTGCATTTCATTGACATATTGCATTATCAAATTACAAAACATGCATTCAATTTAAATCATTGCATTACATTTATCATTAATATTGCATCCATCATAAATTAGAACGCATATAGAAATAGATCTCCATACATATTCATCTAGCTAAACTATGTCATACATAAGATATTGCATCCATAGCATGTAGAAATAAAATGCATAAAAATCATATAGAATCATAACATCAAAGAAATTCTATCGTCAATATCATCAAAGTGATCAAGTAATCATAAATATAAATCAAATATCTACAATAATAAAAGATACATCATCTCAAAATGGTACATCAAAGTCCTGATCAAATAAACATCTGATACAATACATATGATCAATATCAAATCATGACCCACCTAGAGCACTTGATACATCTCCTATACCTAAATCATTTGTACCATCTGGATCCATGTCTGCTGATCTATCCTGGGTTCTAGGAGGAGCCTAAATAGTACTATCCATACTCAAAATTTGTGCCATCATAGTCATGAATAGCTACATCATAGTAGCCACCTGATCAATCCTTCTAGTAACAGTGGCTAAACCAGTTTGTAATCCATGTATATCCTGATTTAACCTGGTAATAGTACCTGGTTAACCTATGGATGCACCTGTACTAGTATCTGAGGCACCTATTGTGTCAGAATCTGTGGAGCTATAGGCACCTGGTGTGCCAGAATATGTGGAGCTATAGACACATATTGTCCCAGAATCTGTGGACCTTGTCCCTATAAAGGAACCTATCTAGAAACAACTATCTAAGCTTGTCTCATGATCCTTTGTCATCTCTGACCCCATACTACTACTAGTACTTCCTGTACTGATCTCACCATGAACCCACCACCTCTCCCCCGCACATAAAAACCTCTCATCTATGGTCTTCCATATTCCCCATCTCTGCCTCTAGCTTGATGAGGTACTCTCTGTCTCTATGGAGCTCTCTATCATCCACCTCCATGACCACCCCCCCATCATCATCATCTGAGGTATCATCAATATTAGGTATTGGCTCCCTAGGATTAGTGAACCAAGGGAATCTATGATGAGAAAACCACAGTGAGTAATCTGCCGACATCCCTGCATCTACTATATTCTCTCGCATATCCCATTGCATATACCCCAATATCTCTATCTAACCACAAGAATAATGGAAATCTACCTGTGCACCCCACATGGATCTCTTAGTCTAGACCTGAGCATATAGTACCAATCCATGTGGTATGTCATGTATCCTTCCAAACTGTTGATATACTTTGTAGCAACAAAATCTCTCGATCAAAAGAGTTGATGTACCAATCATCCATCAAGGAGAAAACATGTATGACAACTCATCATCATCCTCTCTCCATGCCTCGCAACCTAGATATGGTCTCCAGATGACCTGATCAATATCATCAAGAATATGATGTCAGTACTCTAGTTTTCCTAGCCAAGGCTAAACAACCATACCTGTTAATCCCTAAAGTTCTATTGATGATTAATGACCCACACTTAGTCATTCACTTAGGCTATTTTAGTTGGTTATCACTATGGCTGAGCTAAACATTCAAGGTCAAGCAAAATTGCCGGGCAATTTTTTAGTTGCCTAGTTACATCATGCCGAGCTGAGTAGAATATTAAGTGTCGAGCGTCAGAGATGTGTTGTGCTAACCAGAACAGTTTTTGCATACATGTCAAGATTTATTCAAACTTTGATGTAATCAGTTAAGGTTGACTTGTATGAGATCTGAGCTGACATTTGTACGCATTTAATATTTGTCTACTGAGTTAATTTTTCATTTAATTGTTTTATACTATGAATGGCATGGAGCCAATCAAGAAATCAGAATGCATTAGAGGTATAAACAATAGATCTTGATCCTTGATCTAGATCTCACCGCAACATCTGAAAAGATATAATAAGATGGATTCTAAGAGATACACAAAGAAGGGTTGTATGTTCATGAGAGATGAACAACAAGTTATTTTTTAGAAGAAGCCTAGATCAAGCAGAATGATAGAATAGTGAAATGTAGAGTAAAGACATATTAGATTAAGTGATCACAGAGGTTATTGAAAAGAGAAGATCCTTCATCAACATCTAAGTGCATAATGAAGGATCACTACTTGGAACATTCTAATATGTGTATCAGGTTAAATCTCTTAACAGAGTGGTTTTAGCAGACCATTTCAAATCTCTTAGCCGAGTGCTTACTTTACTATAAGTTGAAAACCTTTAACAAGGTAGATTGTAATGATCTTTAGATCTTAACAGAACAGACCTTTAACCAGGTAGATTGCATATTGTAATCAAAATTTTGTAGCCCTAACAGGCACACTTTATTATTGTAGTAGTGAAGATCTTGTGGGTATCATCCCCACCCTATTTTTACCTATTTAGGTTTCTGGGTTACCAAAATTCTGTGTTATGAGTTACATATTTGATGTTATAGATGCTATATGATGTTAGATTAAATTCATATATGTATGAATGTGGATAAATTTGTTTTAAGTGGTTTAGATTGAAGATCTGATTCACCCCCCCTCTTAGTATCTTGCTTTACCATTCTTGTACTTCCAATAATTGGTATCAGAGCACAGTTCACCTACAAAAGCTTTGAATCAGCTTGTGAGTACAGATCTTGAGATGGAGGTTTACAAGTTGGGAAAAGTCATTGAGAATCAGAAGATTGAGATCTAGCTAGCATTACATTAGCTTGAGATAGCAAGAGAAGAACTGAAGAAATCATTGATAGCTAGGAAAGATTTGGCCAAACAAATGAATGATACTCATTACCAGGAAGATGACACTGCAAATGTATTTCAGAATGAAGATTCCACTCAGAGTGATGCAGCAGTTGTAGATCTACTAGAAAAGAACAATGCATTGTGTGAAGAAGTTAGAAACTTGAAAAGAGAACAAGAAATGTAGACAGTGAGACTGTGTGAAGTATTGGAACAAAAGAAGAAAGCTAAAGATGACAAAAATATGGTAGAGGAAGAAAAAAGAGTAATATCTGTCAGACTTGATGAAAGGACACATGATGTGCAGATGATGACAATCAATCAAGTTGACATGGCAAATCAACTGCTACTTGCAAATCAGGAGATTAGTAGGAAAGATATGGAAATGATAAATTTGAGATTTGATAATAATCAATTGAAAGATGATCTGAGATCTGAGAAGGAACTTAATGAAAGGTTGAACAAACCTAATGAATCTTTAACTCATTTTGAGAATCTGATGGAAGCATCAAGAAGTTCAAAGGATTCTTCTGGATTAGGTCACATGGAATTAAATACATCTGCTGAGAAAGGAGAATCATCTAAGAATGGTGAAAGGAAGACTGCCAAGATAAAGAACAACAAGCCTGTTTGCCACCACTGTGGAAAACCCAGGCATACAAAAAACATTTTGCGAAGCAAGAAAGGTAACTCCAAACCCAAGTTTAATGGTTACTATTTTAATTGCAAGAAATTTGGACATAAAGCACATGAATGATGGGCTGAAGCAAGTGATGCACCCCCCAAACCAAAATTTAATGGTTGTTGCTACAAGTGTTAGAGACATGGTCACAAGGCACAAGATTGTAGATCCAATGCTAAACACCAATGGACATCAAAGACACAGCCAAAAACATCTAAGAGAGGAAACACTTACAACTAAGATTATAATACAAGACAAAGTTGTCATTACTGTGAAGAATATGGACATGCACCTGAAGATTGCTTAAAGACACACGTCAGAGGGAAATCTAAGAGTTGGATGTATGGAAGCTTAGTCTATTTTAGTTGTTTAAAGATAGGACACACTAAGAGAGAGTGTATGAAAAGAGTTCTAGATCCTACTATTGAAGAAGTAAGAGCACAAATGAATCAAACATGGGTAAAGAAAAAAGAGCCAAGAAGCAGTGAATCCACTGAAGCGGAGGTCACCCAATCCAATGGATCAGGTGATCACACCATCTCCAACTAAGCAATAGAGGTATGTAAGGAACTGCATTCAAATTTTAAATCTTACATCAATTCCTAATATATAAATGTGCCAAAGTCCATATCTGCATATGATAAGATGTACCAGGACATGTTTGTGACAAATGCCGAGAAGATTTTCCTGCACTATAGGTGTCAAGTTGGTCAGCCAAGTAAGTCATGTGATGGTCAAGAGTGGTAAGCTAAGTGGTATGCAAGTTGTGTTAGTCGGCTAATGATAGTTGGCTTGCACTAACCTAACGGGAAAAATAATTAATGCTTACCTACCTTGATCTTTCAAGTCTATATATGGAAGAACGGTCTATTATTCACTTTTACCTTGTGATTTTTAGCATTTACAGAGTGATCAAAGAAGTTGCAGATTTGATCTAAGTGAATTTTGTTTTGATAATTTTGTCAGCATGCCGTCAGCAACCCTAAGTTGAACAGTGTGAAGTAATTGCTTGCCGAGGTACTCTGTTCTTCATTTTTTGAACCCTAACCTCAAGAGATTATGGTTGTAAGTTCTTCTGCACTAGTCAAGGGAATGGAAGAAGATTTGAATCAAATTAAGCTAGTAAGGAGTGATGCATGCACACCACCAAACTTTCATGTCGTTCCAAAATGCATAATTTTGAGTGATTTCAATGGAGCACTCTCATCGATCCCACCAAAGGTACTTATGATTCATGATGTTAGGTCATGTTACATGGTTAAAATTGGCAAAGTGGGCAACAATGAATTGAGAAATTCCTATGACAAGTTGTGTGAGAATGGAATTTTAAAGGATGAATTCAAACATCTAGCCGACAAAGGGTTAACTCGTGCCCTAGATTTTTTGATAGAATTCAAGGATGAATGGATTAAGGTTGTCCTAAGCTGAGTTCATAATATGCATATGTGGCTGGATAATGGACCAGTAAAGATCACAAAAGATATTATTCATAGAGTCACTGGGTATCCCATTATCAGCGATAAACAAACTATGAGAGACCAAAGAAAAGAAGAGATAGCAACTAACACTGGAGCAGTTTGGAACAATAGGGGAATGACTATTTCTACAATTACAAACTTGGAACTTGATTTTGGAGTGAAAGTGATTGCTCACAAATTCTACTAGTCAAGTCAACTAGATAGTGTTCCCTATACAGTCGTTGACTAGGCATGGAAGATAGTGAAAAAGAATCACACCTACGACCTTGCCGAGCTGCAGTTGACACAACTAGCCAAGAACTTACAATAAATTAGAGAAGCCAAAAGCTCATCATGTAAGTTTGGCTCTTTGTTAATGTGTATATTTTTCTATATACAGAAGTCATTTCCTACTCTAGGAAATATTGTATGGAAAAAGGACAGACCCATCACTTTACAGATTAGTGAATGTATTCAGAAATTGGGCAGTAATTTCAATGGTATAATGGGAAGCTATTTTGTGGAATTCAAAAAGAGAATGAGGTTGAGGACCAGAATTCCCAATTCACTTGTGGAAAAGCACTATGATGAGATATGTTTCTTAGTGGATACATACTTCACATATATTCAGGCTATAACACCTAGGGTATCATGGCTGGAGCCATTTCCCTATGAAATTAGTATTAATGAAGCATCAGTAGCTATTACAACACTCCTAGCAGAGGAGATTGATACTAAAGCTAAAAGATTTGGAAATTTTGATGAAGCTAAGGCAAAGATTACAATGAATCTTAAGGCAGGAACCATGGAAAGAAAAAGGAAAAAGATTGTGAAAACCTGAAAAAGATGGTTGTCTTGCCGAGTGATGAAGAGCTAGAGGATGCACCTCTAGACATATCTACTGGACAAGGTGAAGATGTATCTGAGGAACAGGAAGTAGAATCTATTGAACTTGAAGTAGAGGTCACTGCTAAGGCAAAAGGGAAGAGGCTAGCAATAGTAAAGGTAACAAAGCTGAGACAAGAAAAACCTAGGGTTACCCCTCCCATTGCAAATTATCCAAGGATAAGGGAATATGTTGCCACTTCACCAGTAGAGCAGACTAAAGTCTATGGAAAGAAGGTTGGAAAAAGTGGTTCTAGATCGAGGACTAAATTAGCAACTAAGGCTGCGCCGAGCCTAAAAGTTAAAAGACCAAGAAGAAAACTACAATTGGATTCATAAAGTGAAGAGGACATGACTGAAACTGAGTAACTTGGAAAGATACCAACAACATCATTCAAGAAACCTACAAATATTGATGAGGTATGTGAAAATTTGAGAAATTCTGCAGGGTTATCTGGTTTTAAGTTTATAAGGTATGAACAATTAAAGGCAAGAGATAAATGTAAGGTTCAGGAGGCTCTCCTAGAAATGATGTGTAATTTCAAATTAACCCCTACAACAATAGGAGACAATGTGTTGAGTGATTTGTATGAATTTCTATCTGGCAAATGGGAATTTGCACTCACAACTAAGAGACAAATTAGGGAAGGCACACTAGCTCAAGTCATTCCTAAGCTAACAAAGAAACAAAGAGAAAAATTTGTTGCAGAATAAAAGAAAAAATTTATACCCAAACAGAGAGGTTATGCTATTCTAAAGAATGATGTTGAAGGAATAGTATAGTAGAGTACTAGAATTTGGAAAGAAGTTTTTTGATTAATTGTTTCAAAAGAAAAGAGAACTGATGAAGGAACATCTGATCTGAAGGATAAGGAAATTGAATCCACTCCTGTACCATAGATTTCAATAGTTCACATTTCAACTGAGTCTGAGAAGACTAGGACAGATGCACAAGATGAATCAGTGACAGTTAACACTCTTGACCTGACTATTGATAGTTTGATTGGTGTGACAATTGATGACTCTAGCAATCTTGATGCCGAGGGTTAGGGTGAGCCGAGGGACTCAACTATTGAATCACCTATCAAGGTAACTAAGGTAGAAGAAGAAGAAGGAAATCAAAATAAATCTAGAGATAAGGATGCTCAAGATGAAGAAGAAAAGGAGAAAACAATTGAAAAAGAGGTAATTGTTCAGCATTCACCTATTTTAGAGGTTGTAAAATCAGTACTAGATAGTAGTGAGGAGATAAAAGATACTAATAGTGAGCCTAAAGAACAAGAGGCAATGCAAGTGTTGGTTGAACTACCACATTCTGCATCATCAACTCCCACTGGAACCAAGACAGGAAGTAAACCTGATCAGTAGGCAATTCTGACTAAACTTAAAGATGTGATGGTGACAACTACTAAATCTAGAAAAGGTACTATAGAAACAAAGCTAAGCAGTAGTTCACCTGAATTCAAGAGGAGGAAAGTTATGAGGAAGAGTTCTTTGATTCTTGATGTCACATTAGATGAAGTTATTTTGACTCCACCATGGGATCCCAATGTTTTGTCTTATTAATAGATTGAGACTCTTCAGGAGTTACTTAAGAGGAAGAAGAGATAGGAGTAACTAAAAAGGGAGAAAAAGAAAAAGCAAGTGTTACATGACATAAAAGATATATTTGTAAAGGATTTTGACATGGAGGATGAAAATCCTCAAGTTCCTTTTCTTGAACAGCTAGTTCACATTGTGCAAAAGGTAAATGATGACAATATTGAAGCCAATGAGAAACTGTTGCAATGGTCTGAGAGGAAATTCAAGAACAAGGTACTTGCAAAAATCTCAGGAGAGATTACAGTTAAACAGGTTGAACTCTCTTCTCTATTAGAAATTTTAGGAGTTGCAACAAATGTCTATTCATTGTATAAGAGGTTATCTGATGTGGAATTCTTCACAAGGGATAATCAATAGGCTTTAGAGAAATTGCAACTAGACCTTAAGTCAACTGGAAGTTCACTTAGTATGGATGCTAGCACTAGCTCCTTACATTTTAACAGGTTGACTTATGCACAAAGAAGGATAGCCGAGCTCATGGCTGAAGATGGTCAGATTAGGACCAAGTTGATTACTATTTAGACGAGTCTAATACCTCATCTGGAGGTAATTCAAAAATAAATTTCATCTACAAACAAATTGATTAAGAGAGACTCTCATCTCTCAACTGCAAAAAGCTTAGTAAGTCTAGCTACCAAGCTAGAAGTGAAAATAGAGGTTATGAAGTTTGTCAAAGACAGTTGGGACTCTGCATTTGAGTCTACCTTACAACTTCACAAACAATTTTTGGACAAGTATAACTTGACCCCACCAGCTATAAGTGACAAAAACAAGGGGGAAACTAAAGAAGATCAGAATAGGACTGACAAGGATATAGCATAAAGGAGATCAGAATAGGTATCCATGTATATATATATTTTTTAGGCATGAATACTATGTAAAATTTTGTATATAGTATGATGTACATTCCTAGGGGGAGTACAGTGTGTACTTTGGCAATATTTTGAATGGAATGAATTGTAATGATAAGTGTGTTTTTGCCACTAATATCAAAGGGGGAGATTGTTAATCCCTAAAGTTCTATTGATGATTAGTGACCCACACTTATTCATTCACTTAGGCAGTTTTAGTTGGTTATCACTGTGGTCGAGCTAAACATTCAAGGTCGAGCAACATTGTCAAGCAAGTTTTTAGTTGCCTAGTTACATCATGCTGAGCCGAGTAGAATATTAAGTGTCGAGCATCAAAGATGTGTTGTGCCGAGCAGAACGGGTTTTGCATACATGTCAGGATTTATTCAAACTTTGACGTAATCAGTTAAGGCTGACTTGTATGAGATCTGAGCTGACATTTGTACGCATTTAATATTTTTCTACTGAGTTAATTTCACATTTAATTATTTTATACTATGCATGGCATGGAACCAATCGAGAAATCAGAATGCATTGGAGGTATAAACAATAGATCTTGATCGTTGATCTAGATCTCACTGCCAGATCTAAAAAGATATAATAAGATGGTTTCTAACCCTAAAAAAACAAAGATTAAGAGATACACAGAGAAGGGTTGTATGTTCATGAGAGATGAACAACAAGTTATTTTTGAGAAGAAGCCTAGATCAAGTAGAATGACAGAACAGTGAAAAGCAGAGTAAAGACATCTTAGATTAAGAGATTACAGAGGTTATTGAAAAGAGAAGATCCGTCATCAGCATCTGAGTGCATAACGGAGGATCACTACTTGGAACATTCTAACAGGTGTATCAGGTTAAATCTCTTAACAGAGTGGTTTTAGCAGACCATTTCAAATCTCTTAGCCAAGTGCTTACTTTACTGTAAGTTGAAATCCTTTAACAAGGTAGATTGTAATGATCTTTAGTTCTTA
>MU226793.1:1955994-1968970 GCA_018584345.1 Thuja plicata
TTTGACCCCTGAGAATACATTAGAACACTCAACTATGTCCCGAGGGGTCCTATAAGACCTTGGGACACACTTGAGAGTTCCAATGTTTCAAAAGGGGTCATGGAAAGTACCCATGACCCCTTTTGACACATTAGAACACTCAAGTGTGTCCCAAGAGGTCGTAGGACCTCTTGGGACACACTTGAGTGTTATAATGTCTCCCTAGGGCTCAAAGAGGGTCCTAAGGGGTCCTAGTACACCTTCTCACATGTTAGGACCCCTAGGAAGACCCCATGACACCTTTCGAAAGATTGAAACACTCAAGTGTATCCCAAGAGGTTGTAGGACCTCTTGGGATACACTTGAGTATTCCAATGTGTTGAAAGAGGTCATGGGGTCTTCCTAGGGTCCCTAACACATGAGAAGGTGTACTATGACCCCTTAGGATCCTCTTTGACCCCCAAGGACACTTTGGAACACTCAAGTGTGTCCCATGGGGTCCTACGACCTTTTCAGACACACTTGAGTGTTCCAATGTGTCGAAAGGCATCATGGGGTCTTCCAAGGGGTCCTACTACAAGATAAGGTGTACTAGGACCCCTTAGGACCATTTTTGACCCCTAGGGACACACTGGAACACTCAATTGTGTCCCAAGGTTTCCTATGACCTCTTTGAACACACTTGAGTGTTCTAATATTTCAAAAGAGGTCATGGAAGTCCCCATGAGCCTTTTCAACACATTGCAACACTCAAGTGTGTTCCAAGAGGTTGTAGGACTTCTTGGGACACACTTGAGTGTTCCAATGTGTCCCCAGGTCTCAAAGAGTGTCCTAAGGGGTCCTAGTACACCTTATCATGTGTAAGGACACCTAGGAGACCCCATGACACCTTTCGACACATTAGAACACTCAAGTGTGTCCCAAAGGGTCGTAGGACACCTTGGGACACACTTGAGTGTTCCAATTTGTCCCTGAGGGTCAAAGAGGGTCCTAAAGTGTTCTAATACACTTTCTCACACATTAGGACCCCTAAGAAGACCCCAATGTGTCAAAAGTTGTCATGGGGTCTTCTTAGGGGTCCTAACACGTGATAAGGTGTACTAGGACACCTTAGGAACCTCTTTGACCCCTGAGGACACATTGATACACTTGAGTGTTCCAATATGTCAAAAGTGGTCATGGGGACTTCCTTGGGGTCCTAAGGTGTGAGGTGTACTAGGACCCCATAGGTCCCTCTTTGACCCCCAAGGACACATTGGAACACTCTGGTGTGTCCTAAGGGGTCCTACTACCTCTTGAGACACACTTTAGTGTTCCAATGTGTCAAAAGGGGTCATGGGGTCTTCCTAGGGATCCTAATGTGTGATAAGGTGCACTAGGACCACTTAGAACCCTCTTTGACCCCCAGGGAATCATTGGAACACTCAAGCATGTCCCAAGGGGTCCTACGACCTCTTGGAACACACTTTAGTGTTCCAATATTTCAAAAGGGGTCATGGGAAGTCCCCATGACTGCTTTTAACACATTAGAACACTCGCGTGTGTTGCAAGAAATTGTAGGACCCCTTGGGACACACTTGAGTGTTCTAATGTGTCCTTGGGGGTCAAAGAGGGACCTAAGGGGTCCTAGTACAACTTTTCACAGGTTAGGACCCCTAATAAAACCCCATGACCACTTTCGACACATTGGAACACTCAAGTGTATCCTAGGAGGTCATAGGACCCCTTAAGTCACACTTGAGTGTTCCAATGTGTCCTCAAGGGTCAAAGGGGGTCCTAAGGGGTCCTAATACACCTTCTCACATGTTAGGACACCTAAGAAGACCTCATGACCCCTTTCAACACATTGGAACAATCATTTATGTCCCAAGAGGTCATAGGACCCATTGGGACACACTTGAGTGTTCCAATGTATCCTCGGGGGTCAAAGAGTGTCCTAAGAGGTCCTAGTACACCTTATCATGTGTTATGACACCTAGGAAATCCTCATGACCCTTTTCAACACATTGGAACACTCAAGTGTGTCCCAAGCAATTGTAAGACCCCTTGGGACACACTTGAGTGTTCTAATGTGTCCTCGGGGGTCAAAGAGGGTCCTAAAGGGTCCTAATACACCTTCTCACACATTAGGACCCCTAGGAAGAATCCATGACCCCTTCCGACACATTGGAACACTAAAGTGTATCTCAAGAGGTCCTATGACCTCTTGGGATTCACTTGAGTGTTCCAATGTGTCAGAAGGGGTCATGGGGTCTTCCTAGGGGTCCTAACATGTGAAAAGGTGTACTTGCAACCCTTACGACCCTCTTTGAACCCTGAAGACATATTAGAACACTCAAGTGTGTCCCAAGGGGTCCTATGACCTCTTGGGACACATTTAAGTGTTCCAATGTGTCAAAAGGGGTCATGGGGACTTCCTATTGGTCCTACAACCATGATAAGGTGTACTAGGACCCTCTAGGTCCCTCTCTGACCACCGTGAACATATTGGAACACTCAAGTGTGTCCAAAGGGATCATACAACCTCTTGGAACACACTTGAGTGTTACAATGTGTCAAAAGGGGTCATAATATGTGAGAAGGTGTACTAGGACCCCTTAGGACACTCTTTGACCCCCATGGACACATTGGAACACTCAAGTGTGTCCCAAGGGATCCTACGACCTCTTAGTACATACTTGATTGTTCCAATGTGTTGAAAGGGGTCATGGAAACTTTGCATGACCCCTTTTGAAACATTGGAACACTTAAGTGTATCCTACGAGTTCGTAGAACCCCCTTGGGATACAATTGAGTGTTCCAATGTGTCCTCAAGGGTCAAAAAGTGTCTTAAGGGGTCCTAGTACACCTTATCACATGTTAGGACCCCTAGGAAGACCCCATGAACCCTTTTGACATATTGGAACACTCTAATGTGTCCCAAGAGGTCGTAGGACCCCTTCAGACACAATTGAGTGTTCCAATGTGTCCCCAGAGGTCAAAGAGTGTCTTAAGGGGTCCTAGTACACCTTATCACGTGTTAGGACCCCTAGAAAGAACCCATGACCCCTTTTGACACATTGGAACTCTCAAGTGTGTCCCAAGAGGTTGTAGGACCCCTTGGGACACACTTGAGTGTTCCAATGCATCCTTGGTGGTCAAAGAGGGTCCTAATACACCTTAACACATGTTAGGACCCCTAGGAAGACCCCATGAACCCTTTTGATAGATTGGAACACTCAAGTGTGTCCTAAGAGGTCGTAAGACCCCTTGGGATGCACTTGAGTGTTCCAATGTATCCTCGAGGTTCAAAGAGGGACCTAAGGGGTCCTAGTACACCTTCTCATGCATTAGGACCCCTAGGAAGACCACATGACCCCTTTCGACACATTGGAACACTCAAGTGTATCCCAAGAGGTTGTAGGACCCCTTGGGACAATATTGAGTGTTTCAATGTGTCCCCAGGGGTCAAAGAGGGTCCTAAGGGTTCCTAGTACACTTTCTCATGCATTAGGACCCCTAACAAGACCCCATGACCCCTTTTGACATATTGGAAACACTCAATTATGTCCCAAGGGGTCATAGGAACTCTTGGGACAAACTTATGTGTTCCAATGTTTCAAAAGGGGTCATGGGGTCTTCTTAGGGCTCATAACACATGAGAAGGTGTACTAGGACCCCTTAGGTCCCTCTTTGAACCCTAGGGGCACATTGGAGC
Source organism: Thuja plicata (assembly GCA_018584345.1). Classification (NCBI taxonomy): domain Eukaryota; kingdom Viridiplantae; phylum Streptophyta; class Pinopsida; order Cupressales; family Cupressaceae; genus Thuja; species Thuja plicata. The sequence goes on from MU226793.1 coordinate 1,959,671, forward strand.
ACTCAGGTGGTGTCCCAAGGGGTCCTACAACCTCTTGGGAAACACTTGAATGTTTCAATCTGTCAAAAGGGGTCATGGGGTCTTCCTAGGGGTCCTAACATGTGATAAGGTGTACTAGGACCCTTTAGGAACCTCTTTGACCCCCAAGGACACATTGGAACACTCAAGTGTGTCCCAAGGGGTCCTACTACCTCTTTGGACACACTTGAGTGTTCCAATTGTTGGAATTAATGGGAAGTAGTACTGAGAGGGGAGGGGTCAATAAGTACCTCTAAAAATTTTAACACCTTTCTTAATTCATCATTAGTAATCATACATTACTGTATTACTGACCATTATTGTTTTTCTTTCTTATGTATGTATTGTTCATTCATAATCTTTAATGGTTTGCAACATTCATAGAAACATTCATGAAAATGATAAACACATAACATAATATATGGTATCGCAGAAAACTCCTGTTAGGAAGTAAAAACTACGGTGGGGATGACACCCACAAAACTTCACTATTTGCAAAATATAAGGGAGCCGGTTAAGGCTTATAATTTTATCACTTCTGATGATCTACCCTCTTAGGAGTATTAAGGAGGAGACCTATTAAGATCTACTATGTTAAGAGCTTTAGCAACACTAATTTAAGTGTGCACTCAGTTATGAGATTTTACAATAGGATGGTTAAGCCCACCTTTCTTGAAAGGATTTCATTAGTGTACTACACTTGTTAGAATGAGCACAACTGTTGACCTAACTGCATACAATCTATAATTTCTGATTACAAATCCATTAAAGCTCTCATAATTATAATATCACCTTAAGTGATTGATGAATACCTTTTCTCTGCTCGGCAGTAGCCTCTGTTCTGTTCTTGAAACTGACTTGATTCTTTTTCTTTCCTTCTGCATGAATTCTCTTGTATGGTCTCTATTTTCTCTCCATGGCTACTATCTTCATTGAACAACAACTATTCTCAATGGATTGAGAAACTATTTATACAAGTATTTGACCTATCTTGGAATCACGCATTACAATGTTAACTCTTAGATCCAAGGTTTACAACACAACCTTGATCTTTAGTTTGCATGTTTTAAACTAGTAAAACTAATTAAAACAATAATAAATACATTTCTTCCTCTACACATAATAGATTTAAAAGTAAATCAAGAAGCTATAAATACAACTTCAGTGATTTATCTGACATGGAAAGTCAGATCCACTTTTTGCAGGATGTAACTGACTGTCGATTCTTGGTTGTCGGGTTGAACTTGAAGCTTTTCGGTGTTCCTTTGTTTGAACTGTTTGTTGGGTTCCCTTTGTCTATTAGGTTCCTCTCTGTGTTGTTATTTTGGGTTGCACTATTGTTAGTTATTGAGTTTCCTTTAATCTTTTTGTCATCAGATAACACTTAACAGTGTTTATCGGGTATCCTTAGCATTGGGTGGTGGTGTGCCCTGTCTGTCAGTGTGGAGTAAACCGATAGTGCAGATCATGTTTTTCCTTAAATATACTAATGGAAAAATATAATGCCTTCAATCTCCCCCTTTGACATTAGTATAAAAAAATGATATGTGCATAATACTAAAGTGTTTAGTATGAACACGATGTATGTATCCTTGTCATCATATGACTCCCCCTAACTATATGCATTGGTATAGTATAAGTATGTGTACATGTATACTGTACATTCTCTATTCTTCATTTTGTTTGTACATATTATTTTCTCCTTGTATTTTCCTTTTTCTTTTACTATACATATTGTTTCCTCCTTTTAATTGAGATGAGTGAACATATCAATTTCCCCCTTTCTTGGATACTTATGACAAAAACATCTTATAATATGTCAAAATTGTGACAAAAATGTGTAACTTACAATGTGTAAAATACATTTGAGTGGGTTTCCTTGATATCTTCGAGCATTTTCTCCCACTTTTCTTCAGTTGTTCTAGAGCCATGTGTTGTAGCTCTATCCCCGCATGCATATCATAAATATTGTCTAGGACAGACATTTTTGGGGTGGAAATCAGTGTATTTGCTTATGTTACATGTTGTTGTAGGAGTGTAAGTGTTGGTAAGAGCTTAGCTTGGAGCTCATTTACCTCATCTCTGCAAACTGTGTTTCCTATCTTTGTTTCCTAGCCTATATGATTTTCTCATCGTGCAATTTAAGTGCTTCTTTAGTATTGGTGAGACTTTGTGCACTGGACTTAAGATCAGCATCAATTTTTTCTATCTTTTCAATATAGTCCTGAGTGAGTTGATCTAAAGTGCATAATTTCTATATTAAGGTAATAGCTTCTGATATGATTGGATCAATTGTACTTACCAATTCAGATAGCTTAACCTTTTTCAATGCCACTTCCTAGCTTATTTTCTAAGCTAGCTTGAACTCATACTTTTGTTCAAGTCTCTCTTCCATAACCTTCTTAGTGTCAATATTCTGAGATGTTAGTACATTTGTGAGTATTACCAGTTGATCAAGTATTGGAGATTTTTGATCAATATCTATATCAGGTACAATTTGTTGAAGTATTCCTCTTGCTACTTCTAGTACCTTGGCCTCTTTTTATGCTCACTTCAGTTTGTCTTGAATAGATTTTCTCTCATAGATCTTGGCATACTTTTTCAATGTAGTCAGATCCAATGTCCTTTGATCACAAACTGGAATCTTAATGACTTCATCTAGTGTTACTAGATTCTTATTCTTTGCTTTCTTCTTCTTTGAGATTTATGGGGATGCAGGTGTATGAACTACCATAGCTAGCTCATTTGTTCTCTCTGAAGTGGTTTGTGAAGGCCTTGTGGAAGATGCTTCTTGTGTTTTCTACTCAGGTGGCACCTATCAATTTTGTGAAGATGTCTCTCCTTCAACCTTGGGTGTCTCTGCAGATTTTTCTTTTGATTGTTTCTCCTTCTCATCTTGCTTTGCTTCTTCAACTTTCTCTATTTGTGTGTCCCTTTTTTTTCCTTTTGAGTTTCCTCCTTATTTTTATTAGTAGATGTATCTTTTTCTTCAGCATCACCCTTGTCCTTGGGTGTGCTTGTGTCCTCCACTGTAGATCCATCATTACCCTCTAGAATATTTATTTCCTTCATTAGTACAGGCATATTGCTTTGAGTGGTTTCTTGGGATGTATTCAGAGTGGTGTCCTGCTTGTTGGTTTGATCTTTTGGAGCATTGACATCCTCATCTTTTTGCACTTGGTCTATAGGGTCTGGTTCTTTGGATTCCATGATTGAAGTATCCTGCACTTGTTCATCAACAACATTAATTATTGTACAATTTGATGTCTGCAATTCTTGTTGCTTTCATTGATCCTTAAGTGTGATAAATATGACATCATCTTTCTTCTTTGGATCTTTGTCAGAGTCATAGTTAGTGATATCTTGGGTGAAATCATCCATGATTGTGTCTACATTTATAGGCTCATTATCACTTTAAGTATTGTCCAGAGCAATGTGCCGAGGACTTGCATTATCTATCTCCTCCTCTCTATGAGGTGTTTTGGTGAGAAATAATTGATTCTCACCACTTGTTGACTCTGCCGATAGATCAAGAAGTTGTCTCCATTTAGTATCAGTCATTTTGTCTAGCTCTATGAATTTGTTCTCTAATACTTTGTATTCCCTTATTTTGGCTACAAATTTACTTGAATGCTTCTTGACTATTTATTTTATCTCTTCAACTTTGGATTTGGGAGGCATTTGTGTCACTAGTACCCTCTCCCTTGCTTCTCTCTCAGTTTGCAGAGCATATGACTATTGTTGGTATATTCTTTTACCTAGATCTTTATTTATTTGACTGACAAATTCTGCAGGTGCATATTTGTTCTTGATCATTGACTTTATAACTGCCTCTTGTATCTTATTCTGGTCCTCTGGGTTCAGTGTATCCCATTTTCTGATTTTCTTATCATTCATTGTACCATGTGTATAAATGGTTTTGAGAGCTTCATCAATTGTTTGATTCCTGTAGTTCTTCTTTGCAATATCAGGCTCATCATCTTGAGTGTCTTCTATGTCATCCTTTGTCCTAACCAACCTTTTCCTCTTCTTTGGTGTTGTATTTTTCATAGTTTTTTTCCTTATTCTCTTAGTCGGCTACTTCCTTATGTATGTCCTTACTTGACCTTTCTTAAGGGGTGTTGTATAGGTTGTAGTATTTTGACTGCTTGTCCTCTGCTTCTTTGCAGGAGGTGGAGGTGGAGGTGTATCAGATTTAGTCTCCTCATAATTTGATTTCTTTTCTTCTAGTGCCTCACCGATGGTTCCCTATTCATCAGTTGTCTCTGGTTGTTCTTGTTCATCATCTGTTACCAATAGAATCTTCTTGAGATTCTTAACCATTTTATCCTTTTGTTTATAATATTTTTGATTTCTAAGCCTTGTTTTATCTTTGATTTGGCTTCTTCATATGTTCCAAACCTTGGTTGTTTTCTATTAATGGGCTCATTTATTAATGCCTCAATTTCACTTGTAGCTTGATCAATATTGATCTCATAATCCATTGGTGCTAACCAAGCTATCCTTGGTACAACTAGTTTGATATGGGTGAAATCTATGTCCACCATAAAACATATTTCATCTTTATGTTTTTCTACAAGTTGTTCAGGAATCCTAGTCCTCTCCATCATCTTTTCCTTGAACTCAAGGAAGTAGGCAAACATAATAGACTTAAAATTGTCTCCTAGTGACTTAATCAGTTCACTAATCTGTTGGGTTACTAGTTTGGTAGTGTCCCATTTTACTTTTCCTACTGAAGGAAAGTATTCTTGAAAATAGAAAAAGATACACATGATATGTGAGACAAACTTACATGTGTTGGTCTTTGTAGACCTGATTGTGTTCATGTTCTCATTAAGTTGTTTTAATAGGATCTCACATAGATCCATTTGAATTCCTTTGGTCACTATCTTGTAAGCTATGCTTACTTCTATTCAATCTACTAGCTTGAAAAAATTTATACCCAATAACACATCCACCAAATTTTAGTTCTTCATAGGTGATTGTGTTCACTTTGACACCTCTATTGTCTCCTTCTGCATTTGTGAGTTTTTCAACTTCTTTCATGGATGGATGCTTGTGTACCCTAGGTTTTTTGGTTATTGGATAACCAGTGAAAGTGTGAAGAACATCCTTGGTTATTTTCTTGGGTTGGTCTAGCCATAGCTTCTTGTCATGCATTATTCTCAAGACTAACCTTATCCATTCCATTTTAAATTCCCTCGAGAAATGTAGGGCATTAGTTAACCCCTTTACTTCCAATTGTTTGTGCTCTTCCTTCATTTTCCCTTTGGCATCACAAAGCTTCTTAAAATCTTCATCCATTTCAAGATCACCTATCTCTGCGATTTTGTAGTGAATATAAGACCTAACATCTTCTATGAACAAAACCCTAGGTGGGATTTTCAAAAACATGCCGGTTTCATCAGGTTTCGATGCAATTTTCAGGAAGATTTTATACTTGGGATCTACACACATACTATTCTTGATTAGCTTAACCACATTACTCTTATCATTGTTGATTTTAGCAATTCTTGAGGTGGTTGCCATCATTTTTCAAATTTTAGGGTATTCTACAAATTTAGGGCTTTCTTGAAAAATGACGACAGAGACCTTTTGGTGCTTTTGATACTTAATTCAATTTGCAATGGTGGTGAAATATCTATTTTCTATGTGCTTAGATTGATCTGAGGAAGCTCTGCTTTCTACTCTTTTATCCCTCTGTCTTTCGCTCTACTTTCTCTTCAAATCGTGGGTGAAAAATGAAGTTGTCTTGTCGACCTTTTATAGACTTTTTGCCCTAGGTCTTTGTAATAAATGTTCAATGACTCATCGGGACATAAAGATGGGTTTCTTCAGGAAGACTTTCTAAAACATCGTCGATGAATTTGAGTTGCCTGGGACAGTTGTTAACAATGTTGTTTGTACCGATGGATATCGGTATACTATAGTGACAACCTTTAACTTTCCTTTCTTATTGACAGATGTTGGGTTATATTGGCAACTTAGTCACTTTGTGTATTGACTCACAATCTCTGGTAAGTGTAGAAAAAATTATATTCTTTGTTCATCGATTATTTTTTGGTATGCATATACCAATTGGGTTGATTTCTTAGAATTGTAACAAGTAACATAATATGCATCTTTATTCATGCAGATTTTGAATTTTTATCAATTTTATAATGGAATTGATGTAAAATATGAATTGGTATAGTGTAGTTCCATACTTACCTGTTCATCTTAATTGGTCATGGTGGTGTCACCGGATCCATTGGATGGGGTGTCACCATTTGCATTGCTCTACCTAGCTTCATTATTGATTGAATCTTTTATCCACATTTTGTCTCTTGCCCTCCGGATATCTTCAATGGTGTTTCCATTGGGATATGTGCTTGTCTCTGTCAATCAGTCTTTGAAATCTTTCTTAAGGTGACCAACTTTATGACAGTGCAAGCATGTCATTCCGGGATTTGACCAGCTTCTAGACCTTTTGGTCCATGCTCACATACAGTTTTCACCAATGTGACCATATCTACCACATGTTGTACAATTTGTCCATGTATTGTAATCCCATGTATATTGATTACCTATTCTCTTTGGTTGATAAGGGATCTTTTGACCTTTAGGCTTCTATGCTTTCTTTTTATTTTTCTAGCATTCTTCAGATGTGTACCCATTCATCTTGCATGTAGGATAGTATTTTTCCATGTAGGTTTCCTTCTTTGGCTGTTCTATCTTACTCTTGCATTCATAAGCCTTATGTCCTTTCTTGTTACATTTATAACAGAATCCTATGAATGTAGGTGTAGATTTAGGAATACCTTTCATTTTACCTCGGCATACATTTGATGTGTGCCCTTGCTTTCCACAGTGTTTGCATGTTAGCTTTCTTGGTCTTGGATTTTCATAGATATTCTTTGAGTTTGCTTGATTTGATGATTCTCCATTTTCAGTAAAGCCTATACCATTGTTGTTGAATCTTTTTTGTCCTTCAAGAAATTCATCCATTATTTTATTGCTCTCTTCAACCTTTCTGATAATCTCATTATGTTGTTGCTAGATTCTAACCTCATGTTTTAGCTTTTCATTTTCTTCTCTTAGTTCACCAATAATTTGTATTCTCTCAATGAGTTCCACATTTATTCTGTTTGCTTCTTGACTCATAAGAATAATATAATTTGTGAGATCATGGTGATGCTCAGCATGTCTTTGAATTTCCAATTCCTTTTCTTGTAGTTTCTTTGTAATATTCCTTTTGTCATCAATAGCAAGTGTTCTTTCGGTTTTAGCTTGTCTAGCAGAACTCATCACATCAATCATTCTTACCATTTGGCTCTCTTGACTGATTTGCAACATCTTTATTTGCTCTGTCAGATGTTGATTGATCTCCTTTATATTTGTGATCTCTTCTGATGTATCTGATATATTACTTGTATTTGATCTGGAAGATTTAGAGAAATCTGGAATCTTTTCTTCCTGATAATATTTTTCATTGTTCCGAGCAGCCATACCTTTCCTCTCATCCAGCAGCTCTCTCATCTTGACTCTAGATTCTTTATATTGTTCATAGAACATATGTATCTCAAGATTTTTGTTCTCAATGTTCTTATCAAGTTTCTACTTCTCCATTGTATCATATTTTATTTTAGTACTTTAAGCTTTCCAAGAAGAGACTTAGCTCTAATACCAATTGTTGGAATTAATGGGAAGTAGTACTGAGAGGGGAGGGGTGAATCAATACCTCTAAAACTTTAAACACCTTTCTTAATTCATCATTAGTAATCATAAATTACTATATTACCAACCATTACTGTTGTTCTTTCTTATGTATGTATTGTTCATTCATAATATTTAATGGTTTGCAGCATTCATAGAAACATTCATGAAAATGATAAACACATAACACAAGATATGGTATCACATAAAACTCCTGTTAGAAAGTAAAAACTGTAGTGGGGATGACACCCACAAAACTTCACTATCTGCAAAATGGAAGGGAGCTAGTTAAGGCTTACAATTTGATCACTTCTAATGATCTACCCTATTAGGAGTATTAAGAAGGAGACATGTTAAGATCTACTCCATTAAGAGCTTTACCAACACTGATTTAAGTGTGCACTCAGTTATGAGATTTTACAATAGGACGGTTAAGCCCACCTTTCTTGAAAGGATTTCATTAGTGTACTACACTTGTTAGAATGGGTACAAATGTTAACCTAACTGCATACAATCTATAATTTATGCTTATAGATCCATTAAAACTATCAGAATTATAATATCACCTTAAGTGATTGATGAATACCTTTTCTCTGCTCGTCGGTAGCCTATGTTCTATTCTTGAAACTGACTTGATTCTTTTTCTATCCTTCTGCATGAATTCTCTTGTCTGGTCTCTAGTTCTCTCCATGGCTACTATCTTCATTGAACAACAACTATTCTCAATGGATTGAGAAACTATTTATACAAGTATTTGACCTATCTTGGAATCATGCATTACAATGTTAACTCTTAGATCCAAGGTTTACAACTTGACCTTGATCTTTAGTTTGCATGTTTTAAACAAGTAAAACTAATTAAAACAATAGTAAATACATTGCTTCCTCTGGACATAATGGATTTAAAAGTAAATCAAGAAGCTATAAATACAACTTCAGTGATTTATCTGATGTGGAAAGTCAGATCCACTTTTTGTGGGATGTAACTGACTGTTGGTTCTTGGTCATCGGATTGAACTTGAAGTCTGTCGATGTTCCTTTGTTTGAACTATTCGTCGGGTTCCCTTTGTCTGTTAGGTTCCTCTTTGTGTTGTTCTGTCAGGTTACACTGTTGTTACTCATTGTGTTTCCTTTAACCTTTTTGTCATCGGATAACACTTAATAGTGTTTATCGAGTAACCTTAGCGTCGGGTGGTGTTGTGCCCTATCTGTCGGTGTGGAGTAAACCGATAGTGTAGATCATGTTTTTCCTTAAGTATACTAATGGAAAAATATAATTCCTTCACCAATGTGTCAAAAGGGGTCATGGGGTCTTCTTAAGGGTCCTAACACATGATAAGGTGTACTAGGACCCCTTAAGACCCTCTTTGACCCCCGAGAATACATTTAAACTCTCAATTGTATCCCAAGGGGTCCTACAACCTCTTGGGACACACTTAGTGTTCCAATGTTTCAAAAGGGGTCTTGGGATGTCCCCATGACCCTTTTCAATATATTGAAACACTCAAGTATGTCCCAAGTATGTCAAAGAGTGTCCTAAGGGGTCCTAGTACACCTTCTCATGTGTTAGGACCCCTAGGAAGACCCC
>MU226793.1:1969887-2020515 GCA_018584345.1 Thuja plicata
ACCCCTAAGAAGACCCCATGACCCCTTTCGACATATTGTAAGACTCAAGTGTATCCCAAGAGGTTGTAGGACCCCTTGGGTACAATTGAGTGTTCCAATGTGTCGTAAGGGGTCATGGGGTCTTCTTAGGGGTCCTAATGCGTGAGAAGGTGTACTAGGACCCCTTAGGACCCTCTTTGACCCCCGATGACACATTGAAACACTCAAGTGTGTCCCATGCTATCCTACGACCTCTTGAGACAGACTTGAGTGTTCCAATGTTTCAAAAGGGGTTGTGGGGTCTTCCTAGGGGTCCTAACACATGAGAATGTGTACTAGGACCCCTTGGGACACTCTTTGACCCCCCAGGACACATTAAAACCCCTTATAAAATTAAATACTCAATTATCATTCTCATAACTTTAATTTATAGATTCAATTTTCATTCTATAGTTTTAATTTATTTAGTAATCTATTCACATATGTACATCTTATTTGATTAACATAAATTAAAATTTAAACAACATTTATTTTTCTTTATAAATTGTACTTAATTTTAAACTTTAGTATAAATTGTTATGAATCTTATTCTGAATTTTAACATTTTATATATAGTATATATTTTTATAATATTTATTTACAAATAAATATTTAGATATAGTATATATAAATTGAAGAAATCTACTATAAAATTTACATTTATATTTATTTGTTCATAAAATAAATATAATGTATATAAATCTATAATAATATGCATTATATATATTTTTTGTATTTATGCATTTCCCGCCACCTTTTATATGTAAACGTTGAATTATTTTTTTTAGGTCCCGCCATTTGTTCGAGTACCCAAAAATATTAGGTACCTCAAAATATCGGGTACCTGATATTAAACTGGTGTAAGTTCTACCAAAATATTCCCTACCCCCACAAACCAGAGAAACACAAAATTTTAGACTTTTTTCATGGGTTTCAGACATGTTGCAGATTAAAAAGTGATTTGGGCCCCATTTTTTGAAAGTTAGTTAATTTAAGCTATTTTTTGTCAACTTTTGGTATCACAATGGGAAGCAACAGTCGTCAAAAGTACAAACGAAAGAGGAAGGTGACAGATGAAGAAATTCAATAATATAGGGAAAATTACTAAAGAAAAAGAAAAGATATGTTAAACATTAACCAAGGTGACCCTGTAAATGTAGTTGCAAGTGAAGAGGATGTTGAATTTGAAAATAATATATGGAGCGAAGATGAAAATGTAGAGATGGAGAATGAAAATGTAGAATTGGGGAATGAAAATGTAGACTTGGGGAATGACAATGAAGGGAATGAAGATGAAAATGTACCGATGGAGATTGAAAATGTAGACTTGGGGAATGAGAATGTTGCACAAGAACCACATGAACGTTACACATCTCCAAATTATATGTGAAATGGAGTCCCTTGCAATAAATATAATCAAACTTCAAATTTGGGGCTTTCAAGAACATCTAAATGGTTAACTAAAATTGAGGAGAACATTATGAATAATTGGGAAGGAAAGAGATCAAATAGAACTGTTAGGTTGTGGGCTTCAAGGCTTTATGATCAATTTTTTGGAAACAAGACATTGGTTGAGCAATGTCAAATTTTTGTCTAGTTGTTAAAGATGCAAAAGCTGAGACCTGTGCTTGTGAAATTGAAGATTTGTGTGAACAAGAAAATGGAGAGAAATGCCATTGTTGTGAAGAATTTTTTCAATTCTCTCTATAGCATTGGGAATACTAGTAGAGAAAAAGACAAGAGATCTACTCAGAGGGTTATTACAACCTCCTTAGTAATCTATCAGTTGAGAAAGGCTCGTTTGATGAGACAAACTTGTGTTGACTTAAATATAGACCGTAAAACTTTGGATAGAGAACTTGCAAGAAGAGAAAGAATTGATGATCCAATTTAAATTGATAAATGGGCTTATGGTGGGAGACTTCCACATTTTGATAAGAAGATAAAAGATGTTGTCAAAGATTAAATTCAAAATTTTTGGCATGGTAACTTAAGAGTGTCACCAAATGTGAAGGATGTCTTGAAGTTGAGAGTTGGCAATTAAGACCGCACTCCAAATCCTAAACATTATGTGGAGGTAAGTCAAATAATGTTGTATAAAAAAATTTGTGACACATCCAACATTGAAAATATCACAAATGTCTTTTGAATCCATGAAGCCATTTTATTGTGTACCCCTTAAGATTTGAAATACATGTTGTTGCAAATATCATGTTGATTTTTCAATGCATCATGAACTATTACAGTGCATTTGTTCTACTTTGCATACTAATAAAATGGTAGAGGATTGTGGTGCAAGTGGTCTTCCAAAATCATCAAGATACTTTCTAGATAAATTTTTATGTCGTAGAGATGATGGTTGTTTATTTTATAAAAAGGATTGTATAAATGACAAGTGCTCAGAATGTGGTGGCTTGTCCAAGTTTTGGACATGTTTTCATGAGGGTTTGGAACACGATTTTGGAAAGACACTTGTCCAAAAAAATGTATATGAAATAGTGAAATATACATTGAATAGTGGAGGTGAAGGCTCTAGATGTGAGTTAGTTGCAAAAGAATACAATGTTGCTCATTTTATTTCAGATTTCAAGACAAATCTTTTTTACAAGTATGCAAGGCATAGTCATAGGTCTCAATGGTTGGATAGACAATATAGGATGTGTAAGGATACTTTCCCCATTGGAACTATTATGTTCATTGTATACTATTCAGATAACTATACATTGCAGTCCCAAAACAAGACTCAAGCTCAATATTACAATTCCATTCAGGTTGCTATTTTTGTACACATCACATATAGACATTCCCCTGATAGCACAAAAGATGAGTGGAAGATAATCAAAGAGTACCATTTATATATGAACGACGATAGGCCTCACTCTCATGAGTTTTTCCAACATTTTTTTGAGAACTATCTTGACTTCTTGCAGGAAAATGATAGTGTTATGGATAGGCATCTCATTTGGTCGAATAATTGCACCGGTCAATTTAAGAATGCTAGAATGTTTTATTGGTTGTGTAGAATGCATGTGGAGAGAGGTGTACCTCATATTTGGAGTTTTTTTTAGTCAGGGCATGGGAAAGGGGAGCATGATGGAGCAAGTGCGTGTGTGAAGAGAGATCTAGTTAAAGAGCAATTGAGGATTTCAGGTGTTGTAATTTTTTATGCTCGTTCTATTATTGATTGGTAAAATTTAGCATTGTCACAGGGGGGACTCTTGATTCTACAGTGCGTAGATTCTTTTGGTTGGTTGAGGAGGGAACTATAAGAGATAGATTGGATTGTCAAATAGTGAAAGACTCTTCAAAAATGCATTCATTCTGAAGCTCTAATAGTAGTACATGGAACATTTGGACATGAGAGTTGTCTTGTTTTTGCCCCATGTGTTTTCAGTATGATCAAGATCATTGTGAGGCAAGTGAATGGGTGGATACATGGGTTCCACGGTATCTATCTCCTTTATCTTTGACACTCTCTATAAAAATGATGACATGGAGAATTCATTTGAGTATGACCATCTTTCAGATCTTCTGAAGCTAGGAGATGTTTTTGCATTGGCTGCACCGTAGGGGAATGATGAGAGGTCATATTATTGGTTATTATGTTGTGTATGAGGTAAATAGAAGCTTGTACAACCCATTACAGATGGTGATGGGTTTAGGTATCCTACTCATTCAATTTTTTTTATAGGAACATGGTTGCAAACATACATGATTAGAAAGAATGAAATTCCTGCATTTGAAGACTATGAGAATCACAAGACTATTCTCATGTATTCACACCTGGTTATAGCAACAAATGTCATGTTGTCAAAGCATCAATGAAGACCAAAGACAAAATAAATTTGGAATATTAGTACTTTTGATCATGAATCACTATTGGAGACCCTGAAGAAAAGAGATGACCCTTCAGGAACACTTGACTAGGTAATAAGTTAACTCAGTGCAAGGTTTTCTAAGTTCATTAAGATTAAATTCAATACATTAATTTCATTCCTTTCTTAGATTCTATTTTTGAGTCATTAACTTGGTTTTGAATGTGGATTGTAACTTGGTGCAAGAGCACCTATGAAGACACATAGGGTTTCCATGGATCCAATCAGAGATAGAAGGACAAAAGAATCCTTAAAGGTTAAATGGGATCTTTGAAGCCTATAATGGAAATTTGTAACAATCAATTTGATTTAAAAGTTAAATGTCCTAGAAGTCCTGATAAGGACTTAGGACCAAAATCATGTATGGGTGGCCAATAGTGCCAACAAGGGATCTAAGTACATATTTTATCAAAAATAGGCAATGAAAGCTCATAATTTTTTATTATTTACTTATGTCATTTGCATGGTTTGAATTCTTACAAGTTTGATTATTGTTTCTAATGCTTGAAGGATATTATTTTCACCATTTCAAACAATCTTTGATGATCTAAAAGTTCATTTGAACCTAATTTCATCAATAGGTGTTGACTGGTCTTTGAAAGTCATAGATTTTACTTGACAGTTTAGTTTTTTTGCAATGAAATGGATCATTCCATGATTGACAACACTCTGATTCTCATGGAATGGTGCCATTATGACTTGTGCAATATTATTCTAATGTGATCTTCTAGAATGATGCCATTATACACTTGTAACCTGTCAATACAAGTTGTTTGGGGGTTTTTTGGGACCCTAGGAAGTCTTGTGGTTAGTCTTGTGTCATTTGGAAGTCATTTGACCTCTTGGAGAAAGTGGAATCCCCTGGGTACACAGTGAGACCTTGGGATTGTTTTAAAAAGGTGTGGAGTCTTGTCTAATTTGTGGAGATCTCCAAGCCTTTGCGTCATAAGTGCAAATGGTTACATACATGATAGATATAGAGGACTCACTGTGTAGTGAGGGTTAGTTGAAAGTAGCTCTGAAGTGTATCTTTCAAACCATCCATCCTGGCATCAAACCGTCTTCTCCATAAACTCTAGTTGGTTAGTTAAATGCCAGTGACAACCCTGTTCTACCCACGGAGTCGCTGGAATGCTCGTGACCATGCTCGACCCAAGTGTCCCCAAGGTGCACTAAACATGATTGGGCAGCAATCTTCCAAGGATTGTATCTCATACCTCATGAGAGATATCAACAAACTGTCAGGGGATACAAGATTTTGTTTCCAAGATCTACAAAAACCTCTCTCAGATTTGGGAAATTTGACTTCATTTAAATTTTGCAAGGCAATCTCAGTCGATGCCAAAACTTGCTATGAGGGTCCGTTGAAAGTAGCTCCATAGTGTATCTTTTAAACCATCCATCTTGGAATTGAACCATCTTCTCTATTAGATCTAGTTGGACAGATTAACACTAGTGAAAACCCCATTCCACCCATGGAGTCACTGGAACACTCGCGACCACGCTAGACCCAAGTGTCCCCAAGGTGCACTAAGCATGATTAGGTAGTGATCTTCCAAGGCTTTTATCTCAGACCTTGTGAGAGGTATTAACAAACCGTCAGGGGATACAGGATCATGTTGTGAAGTTATACAACAACCTCTCTCTCTTTTGGGTGATTTGACTTTGTTTGAATTTGGAAAGGCAATCTCAGTCGATGCTAAAAATTGCAGTGAGGGTTAGTTGATAGTAGCTCTGTAGTGTATCTTTTAAACCGTCCATCCTGGCATCGAATCATCTGCTCGATCAGCTCTGGTTGGCTGATTAAATGATAGTGAAAACCCTGTTCTACCCACGGAGTCACTAGAATGCTCAAGACCGCACTCGACCTAAGTGTCCCCAAGGTGCAATAAGCACGATTGGGCATAAATCTTCCAAGGCTCGTATCTCATACCTCGTGAAAGGTATCAAAAAACTGTTAGGGGATATGGGATTGTGTTTCCAACATCTACAAAAAACTCTCTCATTTTTGGGCGATTAGACTTTGTTTGAATTTGGCAAGGCAATCTCAGCCAATGCCAAAACTTGTAGTGAGGGTCAGTTGACAGTAGCTCTGTATTGTATCTTTCAAACCGTCCATCTTGGCATCGAACCATTTGCTCCATTGGCTCCATTTGGTTGGGTAAATTCTAGTGACAACCCCATTCCACCCATGGAGTCACTGGAATGCTCACAACCATGCTCCACCCAAGTGTCTCCAAGGTGCACTAAGCACGATTGGGTAGAAATATTCCAAGGCTTGTTTCTTAGACCTCGTGAGAGGTATCAACAAACCATTAGGGGCTACAAGATTATGTTTCTAAGGTCTATTAAAACCTCTCTCAATTTTGGGTGATTCAACTTTGTTTGAATTTGGCAAGGCAATCTCAGTCAATGCCAAAACTTGTAGCGAGGGTCAATTGAAAGTAGCTCTATAGTGTATCTTTCAAAATGTATGTCTTGGCATAAAACCATCTACTCCATCAACTCTATATGGCTGGGTAAATTCCATTGACAACCCTATTTCACCCACAGAGTCACTAGAATGCTTGCGACCACTCTCGACCCAAGTGTCCCCAAGGTGCACTAAGCATGATTGGGCAACAATCTTCCAAGGCTCATATCTCAGACCTCGTCAGAGGTATCAACAAAATGCCAGGGACTAAAAGATTTTTTTCTAAGGTTTACAACAACCTCTCTCAATTTTGGGCAATTTGACTTCATTTGAATTTGGCAAGGCAATCTCAATTGATGCCAAAACTTGCAGTGAGGGTCAGTTGAAAGTATCTTCATAGTGTATCTTTCAAACCGTTCATCCTGGCATCAAATCGTCTGCTCCATCAGCTTGAGTTGGCCAATTAAATGTTAGTGACAACACCGTTATTCGCACGGAGTCACTGGAACCCTCGCGACCACACTCAACCCAAGTTTCCCCAAGGTGCACTAAGCACGATTGGGAAGCGATCTTCCAAGGCTTGTATCTCAAACCTCGTGAGAGGTAATTACAAATTGTAAGGGGCTACAGGATTGTGTTGCCAAGGTATACAAAAACCTCTCTCAATTTTGAGCTATTCAACTTTGTTTGAATTTGGCATCGCAATCTCAGTTGATGCCAAAACTTGCAATGAGGGTTAGTTGAAAGTAGCTCTGTAGTGTATCTTTCAAACCGTCCATCCTAGCATCGAACCATCTACTCCATTGACTTTGGTTGGGTGGTTAAACGTCATTTAAAACCCTGTTCCACCCACAAAGTCACCGGAACCCTCACGACCACTCTCGACCCAAGTGTCCCCAAGGTGCACTAAGCATGATTGGGAAACCATATTCAAAGGATTGTATCTCAGACCTCATGAGAGGTATCAACAAACTATTAGTGGATATAGGATTATGTTACCAAGGTCTACAACAACCTCTCTCAGTTTTGGCCGATTTGACTTCATTTGAATTTGGCAAGGCAATCTCAGTCGATACCAAAACTTGTAGTGAGGGTCAACTGAAAGTAGTTCCATAGTGTATCTTTTAAACTGTCCATCCTGGCATCAAATTTTTTTCTCCATCAGCTCCGGTTGGTTAGGTAAACACCAATGACACCCTGATTCCACCCATGGAGTCACTAGAATGCTCACAACCACGCTTGACCCAAGTGTCCCCAAGGTGCACTAAGCACGATTGGAGAGTGATCTTCCAAGGCTCATATCTTAGACCTCGTGAGAGGTATCAAAAAAATATTAGGGGATACATGATTGTATTTCTAATGTCTACAACAACCTCTCTCGGTTTTGGGCGATTTGACTTTGTTTGAATTTGGCAAGGCAATCTCAATCGATGCCAAAACTTGCAGTGAGGGTCATAGGACCAAATTGAGTTTGTTTTTATCTAATTGGGACTAAATTATGCTACTTTCCAAAGGGGAAAGGTCTAGGATCATTTTCTTAAATGGGTTACGTCTAGAATTTGATGCATTATTGAAGTGGGGCAAAGTATGATGTATTTTACCATTGATATGTCTATTGAAGTGGGTTACGTCTAGAATTTGATGCATTATTGAAGGAAGGATTTGGGTATTGTTACAAAACAAAGGAGAATTTGAGTGATCTGATTAATTTATTGCATCTATTATAACAAATTCAAACAAATTGACATTTAACTTCAACCAGATATAATTTAAATCATAATGATAATCAAATATAACTTCAAAATATAAATTCAAGATATAATAATCATAATCATCATCAAGATATAACTTCACCATTCAATTCCATAAACATGAATAATATATGTGTATACAAATGATGACACGAATATAACATAAAAATGAAAATGTTCTATATATAGAAAGTATCAAAAGTATCTCCATATACAAATATTACACATATCATTTCAAAATGTCTACAAAATCAATGTTTCAAGGTGTACAATGTGGCATATATGCCATCTCAAAATGTGCCAAGTGGCATCTCTAAATAACCACAACTAAAACTACATCCTATGTCGTAGGGGGATCATCAAAATGTAGCCTCTTTGAAGAAATATTTGGCTCTGATTGATCCCGCATCAAAAAAGAGTTCAAACCCAAGTTAGATTGCTTAGTTTATATGATTTGTACATATATATAATTCATAATTAAAACACTAATTTAATTATAAATTATAACTGAATACAAACATCTGTACCTAGCATCACGGTTGCCTACCACAATCAAGTGTCCTAACATAAGCCCTTGGTAGTGAAGGGACAACGTGACCAATACCAACTCTAACCTATGAATACATATTTGAAATAATGAGATTAGTAGAGTGGTGTAGGGACCCAAGGTGCAACATAGAGTAATAAATTTACACAATAGGATGATAGTGTGATAAAATTACAAATTGATTGAACTAAAATTAAAACTTACGTCCGCTGATCTTTCCTCTGGAATAGTGGGATGGGTCAACAAAGATATGAAAGATTATTGTGGGGCCTCACTCACACTGGGAGTAACCTATGAGAGTCAAAAATATAGCCAATTATATATAAATATACTTAATCATAACAACCCTGATTAAAAAATATAAAATAAAAATATTTAAATCTACGTACAATTGGGCTATCACTCCAAATTGAGATGCCTGTCATTCTAAGCTCCCGAACCTATGTCAGGAAATTGTCAAGAGCCACACCCTATACAATAAAGTGCATGTAAAATATTTATTACTACACGCAAGTGGCATACATATTCATGCATAATTAATCTTAAACACTTAATTACCTTTCCTTTGTCGACACACGAAGAAGGAACCTCCTTGTGCCCCCCACTGACATCAGCTGATACCTGCAAGAGTATAATAAGATAAAAATATATTAGTAAATGTATGCTTTTTATTGGTCTAATTGTTAGATATTTAAGCATGTACACCAAATTATATAAAAAACTAATGGGTACATAATTTACAATATACCGTATAGGTGTCAAGGCCAAATGAAATGACCAAAATTATGGAGTCATCCACCTATCTCAAATCCTCCTCTGTCATTGACTGAACATAAATGGACCAAATATATATACATAAGTGCATGCAGTCATTAAAACTAATCTAAATAAATAAATTATTTTTAAATTAAATAGGTCATATGACAAATTTATTTATAATGTTTACTCTTAGCATATCAACAAGAGTCCATGGCTCTGCATGCCCCTCCTCATTTCTCTCATGAGATGTAGATGCTCCATGAGGTGTTGTAGCTTCTGTAGTTCTGTCTCATGTATCCTCCTCATCAATAACATACTGACATCTATCAGATTCAGTAAGCGGTCTGATGCACAAATTATTTCACATAATGCAAGTATGGGGAATGCAAACATGTGAACTGCTGCCAGATGTTGATGCGCCAACATCATCCACACCAGGAGGCAAAAATGCCCTAGGTGATTAACTGATCACTCAGCATGTGAATGACCTTAATACTCTGTGAGGCAGCCTCTACAATGATGTCTGGATGATGCACTGGAGGAGGAGGTGAGACATCAGTGGGGAGACAAAGGTAGTGGCCTTTTTTCACTGGGCAAATGGCCTAGTCTAAGGAGATCCTCTGCCTATGCCCATGTAGGGCCTCATGCTCCAATAATTTACATTGTGATCAAGAAAAAAATCAGCATACAATTTTTTTACAAAATAGAAAGGGACCTCCAAATCATTGTGGGGTGGTTTATCAAAAACCATCCACCAGCGATCCCAAAAGTGTCTATGCATTGCATCGTTTGTGCACCATTTAATAGATAATTTGGGATTTTTGGGGTTAACTTTTAATCCAGTTTTAGGATTCACAAAAAGGGAGGATATATCATCTTTAGTTATATTAAGAGCCACAATCCCACCATAGTCAAGCCTGTCATCAAATTGGGCATGCATATCGTCATGCCAGTGAAGAGCAGCATTATGTTGTTGTGTAAGTGTGTCAATATTTTGAACAATAGTATTTAGGGTGGAAAGCATGGGACCTAATGTAGGTATATTATGATATGTGTTTTGGAAGCCATGTATAGTGTTTGAATTGTCTTCTATCAAATCCTCTGAAGATCAAGGGTTTTGAAGCAATTTTGGATTGTTTCAGGGATCGTTGTTTGGTGGGGAGGGTTATTTTCTTCATTATTGTCATCCATGCCTGATTAAATAAAAAATAAATATGAATTTCAAATTGATTTCATATATTATTTAAAAAATCAATACAAAACCCTCTTTCAACCAAAAAAACTTCATTTAACATCAAAATGAAAGAACTAAGTCAAAATATATCAAGAATTCACTTACCATATATACTACAAAGTCAAATTTGTTGTTGGAGAAATCTGGTACCCAAAAATATCATGTAGGGGATAAACCTAGTCATTTTTCAATCCGCAGGCAATGAGAGAAATAAGAAAAATGACTCACGGGTTTTGATTTATGCCATAGGTTTTGGGTACCCGAAAAAATTCAGGTACCCAATTAGGCTTATGCTTTGGTGTCAGTTTGCCCAGGTGTATTGACACCCAGGCCTACTAAAATATCAACAAACATTTTCATGCACTTTTGGACAAGTGAAAAGTGGATTTTTTTCACATCACCACTTTTTGGCCCCTCATATTCTTGCACATACCCTTTGGATACTTTCAATCTTATTTGAGAACTTTTTAGGGATCTTGAAAAGGCTTAGAGCATAGATAGCTAGATTCTGAAGGGTAGATTTTAGTAAAGTCACTTTAGCAGCTTGAGATAAAAGAATCCCTTTCCAACTAGAAATCTTTTTGTTGAACTTATCAATCAAATAAATCCAAAATGTCTCACTAACTTTCAATACAAGAGGAGTACCAAGGTAGGAAGAGGGGGAGCAACTTATTTTACAATATATGATACTTGCAATTCTTTGTTTTCTAACCTCCAGAGTATTGATAAAGAACAAAGTACTTTAATTCCAATTAATATGCTGACCAATATCCTTGGTCTAAATATTAAGAGTACTTTTCATAGCCTTGGCTTCTTGAGGGTGGAAGATCCCATAGTGATAGTATCATCCATGAACAGAGCATGCAAATAGATAAAATTATTAGAATAAGGTCTCAATCCACGAATGGCACCCTTCAGGACCATCATGTTCATGTATCTCCCTAGGTATTCTTCCATAAATGTGCAAAGAATAGGTGATATAGGGTCTCCTTGTCTTAAACCTCTAATGTTTTTAAAAAAATTAGAAACAGTATCGGTAATAATGACTGCAAAAGAAGAGGTAGACACCAACTGAAAAATTATTTCACCAAAACCAAATTTCCTTAGCACTATTCCCACAAAGCTCCATTCAACCCGATCATAGGACCTAGAAAGATCTAGCTTTAGGAAAAAGACCTGTTTACCATCCGTCTCCAAGGAGTGGATATTTTCATGCACCATAATAACCAAATCCAAAATTTTCCTACATGGGACAAATCTATTTTGTTGGGGGACTATCAAAAGAGGGAGAATGGTGAGAATTTTGGATGTGATAAATTTATAAATAATTTTATATAGAGAGTTACATAGTCTTATAGGCCTGAATTAGTCAAAATAATTAGCACCAAAAATCTTGGGAATAAGAACAAGGAAGGTACCATTTATTTCCTTCAGGAACCTGCGACTTCCAAAGATTTCCTTAACCACATTAGAAACATCCTTTTCCACTATGTTCCAAATTTTTTGAAAGAATAACATAGGATACCCATAAGGGCTAGGGGCTTTATCCCCCTCAAATGAGAAGACATCTTCCTTAATCGCTTTGACCGATGGAATAACATTCAAATCTTTATTATGCCTCTCACTAATTATCTTTGGAATAGCCTCTAAAAGTATTTTCTAATCATTACCATCCAGGTTGTCCTCCTTTCTGAAAAGAGAGGAGAAAAAACCAACAACTTCCTTTTAAATTTCCTCCTCCTTACTGACCACCCTATTCTCACTAGTAATTTGAGTGATTATGTTGGTAGCTCTATGTTTAAGAGTGGTTGAGTGGACGAATTTGGTATTATTATCTCCTTCCTTATGTCATAGAGCTCTGGATATTTTATGCTAATAATTCTCTTCCTTGGAAATGATGTCATGATAGCTAACTAAGGCCTTCTTCTCTTTCTCTCTTAGGTTCTCAGATAAACCATCTTGTTGGATGAGGTCCTTTATTCTCGAGAGATCATGTTTAGTCTCAGTTTGTTTTTTGGAATATCCCCAAAAACAATCTTATTCTAGCCCTTGATATTTTCTTTGATGTTTCTCAGTTTCTTGGTAAATTTGAACATGGTCTCACCTTCTACTCTAATATTCCACTACCCATGTATCCCTCTTTCCAAATTAGGATAAAGAGTCCACAGTTTCTCAAACTTGAAGGGATAATTCTTATGATCGATGGATGGGTTAGCATTCAAAGATATCAGAAAGTGATTAAACCCAATTATTAAAAATGAAGAGAGGGAAGAGTAGTAATTGGTCATCCAATCATGGGAAATTAAAGCCCTATCTAGTCTGGCATGAATATTATCTTTACTCACTCTCCTATTAGACCAAGTGTAATTAATTCCTTGAAGGTCCAAGTCAAGAAGAGTTTGGTTGTTTATGAATTCCATTAGATCTGCTCTTCCCTCCACTTGATAATTAATGCCCCCATACTTCTCGGCTTTTTTTAGGGGTGTGTTGAAATCTCCCATCACCAGCCAATAATCCTCCTTAAAACTCTTCCTTCTTTCAGCAATTTTGTTCCAAAAACTTAATCTGTTCACTCTAGAGTTGGGTGCATAGATATTTGTGATAACCCAGCTAAAATTGTCTCTAATGTTATGCATTCTGACAGAAACCATATTGAAATCTTCATAGAAAATCTCACCATGGATAGTTTTAAGATTCCAAAAGATGGTAGTCCCCCCAAAAGCCCCATCATAACTGCTACTGATAACAACACATCTATGAATTTTTTTTATTTTATAAACCTTTTGCTTACTCATTATAGTTTCTTGAAAGAGAAAAATATCAGGTTTATGGTCTCTTACCAGATTCCTAAGAATTTCATGTTTATGGGGTACATTCAATCCCCTAATGTTCCATGAAATTATCTTCATATTATTTTTGGGGAGAAATCCTCTAGGATGGTTCTTTGTTCACCATCCACAACATCCTGCCATCTATCCTTCTCCCTTCCAAATTTTTTTTTTTTCTTCGTGTACCATTCTTTGGTTTTCCAACATTTGCCTTCTTGATTCGAGTCTTAATTCCATCCTGGTTGAAAGGGGAAGCATGGTTGTTCCCCTTTTTGTTATTTTTAGTACTTGAAGTTAGTCCTTTCCCTTTCTTAGCCTCCTTTGGCTTTTTATTGTCTAGGGTTTGGCTCCCTTCTTTTAATCCACTGTGCAAATCAGGAGAGGCTGAAAAAGCTTCATTTTTTCTTTCTCCCCTAGACTCATCCACACATTGTTTTATGCCAATAATGTTAAATCCATGGGCCTCTTCAAACTTCCACTCCCTTTTCATGGATAGAAACCTTGTTCCCACTTTTAAATTATGATCTTGATTTGTTTGGTTTCTTTCCTTGGCCTCTTCTTTATTCCTCTATAACTCTAGCTACACTCCTTCCTCACTAACATCATTCTCAACCGTCAGCAGAAAAACTTGGTTATCTCCTAGATTCTAGTCTAGATCCTTTTCAATCCTAAAGTGATCTTCACTCCTAGCTTCTACTTGAATGGACCTCCCATCATCCTAAGGATTCTTCTTTTGTGTTTTACTAATCTCCTCCTCAAAGCTTATCATGCTTTATGTAATATTGTTTTGGACCTCATCACTAGCGCTATCCCCATTAACATTCTTCACTGACTCTTCACTTGCGCAATTAGTGATTGGATTTTTAGGCCTCTAGACAAAGGTATTCTTCCCAGTTTCCTGGATTTCCTTACTATTATCCTTCATCTTGTTGGCTTTAAGTGGACAACTCTTTTCCCAGTGACCATTTTTTTCAAAAAAATATAGGGACTCAAATTCAACCAGTTGATGTCCTCTTCCCATTTTGGAGACTAAATTAATAGTTAAAGGAAGATGTATCAACTTGCATATATTGACAAAAATTTGAGCATTTACCAACCTAGTTTTGGAGGTCATTGCTAGATCTAGTGACAACAGTTCTTCAAATCCTTTAGCAATCCCTTTAAATATACCTTCATTCTAGAATTCTAGGGGAAGACTTGGCCATCTTACCCAATAGGGGCAGGATCCAAAAAAGAGTCATCAAGTCAGAATTTGGTGCCCATTTTCTAAGAGCCAAAGATGACTTACCCATAACCCATGGGCCTCCACAGAGATCCTTGGTCATATCCTCATGATTAGTGAACGTAAAGGAGAAAAAATCCTTTGGCATAGCCACAATATCAACATTCCCTTTTAAGTACCATCTTCGATGTATAAAACTTTGAACATTATCTATATTCAGGTGCGAGTCAACAAATTTTTGAACCAATATTAAATCCATAAAAGCCAAGGATTGATCAATCACCTTATCAGGGATAAAGATCACAAAATCATCTTTTGGTGGGTTAGAGATATTGTTTACTTTTGGTAAGGAACATTTACTTGACATTTTTCTATGAAAAAGCATCAACCAGGGATGATTAGACATTTTTGACTCACCATCTATCCAAGGTTTGATAAGGTTCCTTGAGACTCCACCCTTCTTGTTTGATGCACTATCGCCCCGTGAGTCCCCATCCTTTGATGCTCCACTATCCTCCAAAATATTTGTAGCCCTACCGTCCTCCTGATCCCCTGCGTCCTGCGATTCCCCCACATCCTGCAGCAATCCCCCAACATGTTCGCTGGCACTACTACCATTTTTCCCACCCACCATCGCATTCAAATTTTCTCCCGCTCTCGCTACTCCCATATCTAAGTTACTGATTGGTGAATTATGTTGATGTTAACTAGAGTTATCTATAGTTTTATCCATGTCATGAGATGTTTTATGAGTTATACCATGTGTTTTATTGGAGGGTATGAGTCTAACAAGTTTTTGAATGAAACTTTGTGAAAGATGGGTTTGTTTGGTAAATGCTTGATTATATGGACCATCTTTTGAGGAAGTGTTGGTGTTTTTTGTGAGTTGTGATGTGTCAAATCCTTATAGGAGTCCTTCCTTGATGATGCCTAAAATAATATTATCTTTGTTAAATATTTTGGCCCTCTCCAACATGTCTTAATTGTATAGGTCATTCAAAAAGCTATCTAATTAACACGATAAATTTGGAAGATCCACAAAATTTTCTTCCTCTTGTTGGTTGGTTATATGTTTCCAAAATTAGGCATCCCATAAGGGGTCTCATTATTGCTTTGGTTGGCTTAAATGATAATCTTAATTTGAAACCTAGTGTTTAATATAGACATGTCTATAGGTGGACCAAGGCTAATATAAAATTAAAATGTTATTCAACATAATGGTGGGAATTTTTTTCTTTTTGTAGTTGCATAAGTATTTTTTTAATGTGTAAGTCACCACCTATTGACGTCCTAATTTAATTTTGTTTCCCACAAGCGTTGTCAAAATTATCTAGTTAGTATCATGCTGGTGGATGTTCTATTTGAAGGAAAGGAAGGGTCTCTTAATGATTCCCACCTCACTAACACATGTCGGAAGAGAATTTTTGCAAATAAAAGGAATCATTGTCAAGTTTTTTACGATGACAATGATGACATTAAGGGTAAATAAATTCTCTCCTATGTATGTTGGGAATCAGTTATGATAGAGATGGCATGCACTCAAGCGGTTGTAACTGCTCCATCATGAATTTATTACATGTTATATCATTGGTAAGTTTTTTTTCTTGAAAAATCGGAGGGAAAATTTAAAGTAGAAGGCTAGTCTATTTAAAGAGATGGTTGTTCAGTTTAAGAAATCTAGAAATTTTATGTTAGTTTAATAGGGCCGATATTTCAATGTATATGATATGACTAGATATTTCTCAGACTTTAATTTTTTAGTTGATTTTAAATCATAAAATATTAGATTTTTATTTTCGGACCTTTTGTGTTACATTGGTCATTGAATACATGAAGAATTCTATGTCAAGTGAGTGATCTATCTTGTTGTCAATTTATCACTCTTATGGTATTAATTTGAAAAAATCATATATTTTAACTATGTATTTAGTCTTTCAATAGTAATCGTAGTTGAATTATTAGAATCATATCATGTCTATGATGAATGGTGAGATTGAAACAAGTACATGATAATTATATAGAGGATCTAAATTACCTTGTGAGATTTAGGAAGTTCTCCTGTGAGGTTATATGAATATTGTAATATGTGTTTACAATCTTAATACTTTGTTCTCACTTCAATAATGAATGAATAACATGTTAAACTGATGTTAATTTTTTTCTATAACATGTTGATGTATGTTGGATCTGGAAGTTTCCTAAAGTTTATTTGATATATTTTTAATATTTTTGCACATTTCTTTATAGTTAGAGTTGCAATGTAGTATTTTCCTTCCCTTTTCCTCAACACCAAATTTAGGAAGAGACTTCTTGATCCCAAAGGTTGTTTAGTAACTTGCATTGTGTTCACTAGTCACTAAACTTCTCATAAGGGTTGTTACCTTACTTAGCATAGAATATTGGATCAACATATGTTGCAGAAATGTGACAGTGGTGAAATATGGTTGGATGAGTATATATGTATTAGGTTTTAGTTGATGTGTCTAAGTTGAGGTTGGGTTTATTAGGGTTGGTTAAGATTGGGTTAAATATAATTGAGGATATGTAGATGTATTTTTGTTGGGTAAATACATGATTGGTTAAGGTGGATGATAATTATGAGGGGAATATGGTTTGGTGACTAAGGTTGGTGATAAAGTTAAATTGGTAGATGACTAAGACTTTGGACTTGGTGAAACATTTCATTTTTCTTGGAATTTTTATTAGAATAGATTATATTAAATTTTAAATTATTGATTGGGTTTCAATAAAATATCAAGAAAACTTGGAAGAGTTAGATCCTTTGCTATTAAGGGATTTACTTTTTTGGATTTATCTTCTCTTGCTTGGGGTAGGAAAGTTCCCAAGCAAGATACAATGTGATTGATTTGTAGACCACTAACTTAGGATAGAAAATTTTATAAGCTACTAAACCAAATTCTCAAAGGCCTAACTAAATACAATACTTAAGATGGGAAATTTATTATTCACTATACCCAGCTAAAGACAAAATATGGATGAGGACATAACCAAAACTTTATAAATTCTTGACCTTTGTGATTGGAATTGATTGGATGATGGATTCAAATTGATTGATTGGTTGGATAATTGATTAGATAAATTGATTGGATAAATTATTGGTCCTAGTATGTGCAAAGTGAGGTTGAGGGATGTATTTGATCAAATGTTTGGAAAACCTAAGCAGAATACTATTGCAGAAAGTGAACTATGGAAGACTTAGGAAAATTTGGAAAAAATTGTAGGTGAGGTATGGTTATGAGTTTTGGATTTAGGTAAAGTTTAGGGATAATTGGCTATGTGATGTTTTACTAATGGAAGGTTATCATATATTTTGATGAATGTGGGATAAGATATTCCAAGTCACAAGAGTGACAGGTAGGTTAACTACAATGTCTAGTATTCAAGATATTTTGGAATTGGTTGAGTAAACCTTTGGATCTGACAAGATGTAGGTTCCTAATTTCATGCATAGTTACCAAAAATTATAGGTTACATGTTTTAGTCTCCAAAGTGTCAATGTAGGCATTGAAGGATAGTTTCAACTATTTTGGCTAATTTTGGATGGATTTTAGGGGAATAGTTTTGGCGTCATGGAAAAAGATGAAAGCAATAAAAAATAATGCTGATACTTCAAATTTTTAGGGTAATAAGGCTAAGGCCCAAAAAAATTCCAATGGTTTCATTGGTATTGCATAAAATAAGACAGTTTTTAAATGATTACACAAGCTCTAAATTATTCAATTAGTTGTGTTAACTTTGTATGGGCCCAACAACATAAACAATAATATTTCATGAGTAGTGTGAGACACCTCTCTTTCTATTGAGGATAGGTAGAACTATGGGCCTACATAATAATTTCCTTCACTCTCTTTCTCCTAGGTGGATAGATAAGTTAAATTGAGATATTTCTACCTCCACCTAAGGGAGTACATTATGAGAAAGTTTAGGGTATGATCCACATCCACTACACCAAACCAAGAGATAGTCAAAAGGTATTAACTACAATTTATAATCTCTCTAGGGGATGTCCTCAAGATAAGAAAGGCACACAAGAGACAAATCCATAGATGAAAGAGAACTAAGTCAATATCTTGGAGGAGATGGTAACCTGATCTCTGCCTTCACTTATTTTTTGGGGCTTAGCCAAGATGTTAAATTTCATACTTTCAAGAGGTGTTTATTTTGATTCACTTTGCATTGTTTATACTTTTCTAGAGTATTTAAGTTGAGATCCTTACTTGAGGTGATAAAATTCCTAAGAAGGCCTCCTGAGGTAAGAAAAATGATAAATAAAACGTGTTTGTATTTCTCTTGCACCCAAAGTAAAAATTTATGTGATTTTTTATCACCAAAAAGGTGATAGCACAAATCACATAAGTCTTCCAAACATGCCAAATAATTTAATTTTCTGACTAAACTAGCTTTACGGCAACTAAAGTAGTAGAAACAAAACAATGTTTGGCAAGTAAACTTGAAAAGCTATAGTTAGCATTTTTAAGATACATGTTAGGCCAGCAAATAGACTTGAAAAATAGTCTTGGAAAGTGCATGTACCAACACTCTAAGCTCATGCATTGAAAGAAAGACAAAATTGAGTTAGTTAACAAAAATGAAAATGTGAAATTCAAAAGATAAAATGTGAAATATTTTTGTACTTTTCTATAAAAAGAATTATGTTTAGATTTTTTAACATAAAATGAAAATTGTAAGTACATGAGATAAAAAAAAACATAGAGAATATACCTTAATAGTGTAGAGGTGTTGATTCATAGAAAAGGGTGTTAAAAATTATAGGTAGCAATCTATAGATGCAGGCGTTGATGTATAGTACCTACAATAACTAGTTGGAAACAATTTAGAAAATTCCTACAAACAAATATCAGTTAAATCCCTACAAAATAGACTTGTTAGAAAGAGCTAAAAATAGGAGAAATAATAGATGATTAGCACGTTAAAAGATAAATGCAAAAAATCTTGCAAAAAGATATGTTACTTGTTTAAAGGTGGAGGTAAAAAAACTTAGTCATACACACTAAAATATAATCCCACATGCTAAAATATACAAAATGCAAAACCTACAAGTTAGAAAACTAAAATATGGTAAAACTTTTATAGAGAAAATCATGTTAGTATTAGAAATCACATGGAAAACCTAAACCTTAAAAAAAAACAATTATTTTCTATCTCAGGCAGATGTGCTAAAATACAGATGTAGGTGTTAAAAAGTACATGCACCAATTCATAAATATGGGTGATAGAATGAGACCTGTAGTGTAAAACACAAAAAAAACTCACAAACTATTTTTATTAGCTAATGGACATGGATCTCGCCAGGTGTTCTGAATTGCAGATGATGAAATATGTAACTAAAATTTTGATTTACACTTAAATTTAATCAAATATTTCATATACCTTCATATAGATTGATGAGCTAAAGTGGATGCACCCTGCTCCACTTGATTTTCTCTTTGGTTATATGATTTCTCTATGAATGTGTACTCTATGATCAAGACAATAATGGATTGTAAATTGATTTTAGCATTATGATAGTAGCATGAAAGTGGATTAATTGTGAAGGGAGAAGGCTCTAATTTATAAATTTGGAAGAGATGGAATGGATGGTCAAGATTGAAAGGAATGTGGAGAGATAGGATTAAATGTGAGGAGATGACTTGGATTGAATTTGTATTCATAGAAGAACACTTATTATGGGGATGAGGGAAAGGTATGCTCACACATATGTGAGAAACTTTGGAAGAAGGTAAGGGTAACTTATGGAGACAAATATGGAAAAATGGAAGAGGTGTAATAGAACAAAATATGATCAATGGAGAAATATGAAGTGGTAGGATCACAATGGAGGGGAATTTTCATCTCTCACATGTGTGAGCACCAAATATATTTAGTCACGTGTTGAGTTGGAAGAGTGGGAAAGTGACATGTGCATGGCACAAGTCACGTGTGTAACAAGATGAATTTTAAATTATAAGAAATGTTAATAAGGTTAGGAATCAATGGGTTTAAGTAAATAATCAAGGATTAATTAAGTATTTAATAATTAAAATAAATAAGGCATTAAGTTAAAGGTTAAGTTCAATTAATCACAATTGATTAAACTTTGGGAAGAATAGATAGAAATATTTATTTATTTATAATTAATTAATTAAATATTATAATAATAAAGTGAAAATATTATCAACTAATTAAATTAATTTTATTGGGAGATGAAAATAATTAATTAAATGAAATGAAATTAATTATTAGGCTTAGAAGAACAATTAGTGACATGAATTTAATAAATTGGCATGTTTGAATTTAGGGTATCTACACTCTCTATTTCCTTCATATGTGAGGCTATCAATTGTGTCTCCATGATGGATGTACTTCTTATGGGTAATTATGTTGAGACCATACATCACATGATCTATCACTTATACATGATTCGCATATCTCTTTTTTGGAGATAATTTTTGTTCCATATGATCATCTATGAAAATGAAAAAAAATCTCCCTACGTTGCACTTAAGGGGACGTTAATGTAAACATCATTAATGCTTTAAGATTACTTAGTCCTAGAAGGCATAAGTTACTTTTGTAACTTAACATTTAATATTGTTCATAGGATCAAGTTAGTTATCATATGTGGCATTTTCAAAGATAGATGATAGATCATTATTTAATATTTAATTTAAGCATTTATTAAATTTCATCATGCATTTAATGTTTGTATCAAGGATCGTTGTAATCCTAACACATCACCTTGACTATATAATCAAGGCTTATTTGTACATTATAAAATATTAATTCAATATCAATTGAAACATATAAATAAATCAATTTGATCCAATCATTCATTGAAGCTCATGTTGAAACATTCTCTTGTAGTTGACATCTTCCTTAGTTGATCTTCTAAGTTTGTAGCTTCATGATGGGTTCTCTATCAGTCCAACAATAATCACATCCTCCAAAAAAAAACTTCTAAATTGATCCAACTAATTGAATATGTGGAATAAACAAACTGCAAGGCTCAACCAAATAATATATTCACTATCACATATAAAATGAAAATATTAAATTAAAAATTTCTAAATTTCAACATAAACATAAAAAATACATAGTCAAATAACCTGGTATCAATAAAAAACATCTTTGATAAATATAATTCTATCAAAATTTAAAATCAAGTAAGACATGTATGTATGTATGTATGTATGACAAGTTAACTTGGCAAAATAACAATAAAAAATATGTTTTGCACCGATTTATATAAAAATATTAAATGTCTATATGTATATGTATACATACATCCATCCATCCATGCATGCATACATATGTATGTATGTATGCATGTACATGTGTATATGCACATATATGAATCTGTATAGAGACATATGTTGGAATAATGGAATGGTGTGTACTGAGAGGGGAGGGGTGAATTAGTACCCTTAAACTTTTTGTCAATTAACCTTTAATCCTTTAGTAATCAATTCCTTGCATCACCAACCATATGTGCTATTCTATCTTTGTGTATGTAATATCAATTCATAAACTTAATTTTCATGTAAACGTTCATAGAAACATTCATGAAATGTAATGACACATGGCACAAGATTTTGTAATGCAGAAAACCCCTGTTAGAAGGTAAAAAATGTGGTGGGGATCAAATCCACAAAGATTCACTATCTACAGAATGGAAGGGGTCAGTTAAGACTTGCATGTTTGATCACTTCTGATGATCTTATCCTATTAAGAGTAACAAGTTTAGACCAGATAAGGTCTACTTTGTTAAGATCTTTTAGCAACACTATTTAGTGTGCACTCAGTTAAGATATTTACAAAAGGATTGTTAAACCCACCTTCTTAAAGGATTTCTTCTATTTTCTACACTTGTTAGAATGTAGTAAAAAATACTTATTGACCTGATAAAATACAATCCTAAATTATAGAGTACAGATCCTTTAAGTTCACAATATGATGGATCACCTATAGTGATTGATTAATACCTCTGTTCTGCTTGGTAGCCTTGAATCTTGTTCTTTGTAACTGATTTCATCTTTTGTTGTCCTTCTACATCACTCTGTATCTGATCCATAGATGTCTCTGCATCAATAATCATCATCACATCATCTTGTTCTGATTGATTATGTTGGAAAGTAATCAATTTTGTGTAATGTGATTCACTTTTTGGTTGTCATTTATGGAAACATGTCTGGGTTACAAATCGATTCCTGTAAAGATAATTTTTGATGATTCATAAATCGACTAAGTATAGAAGCAGAGATATAGAAGTATTTTGGATATCAAAGATTGATATCGATGAGTTATGACATGTGAGCTTAGAGGAAGATAGTATGGGTTATGTGTGACCTCCACCTAAGATCAATTTGGTTTTGGTAATGTCTACGATGAGTTAGAAAGAATTGAAGATAGGAAGAGTACAGTAGAACAATGATAGAGAGAAGTTGGATAATAGCGATGATTAAGGGAGTATGACATGGACTCCTAGAAATAAGATTTGGATTATGGTTGATGATAACCTATACTTTGACTATCCAAGGGTGCTGACTATGCATTTTATGTTTACTTTATTAAATTTATTTTGTATTAGAAGTTGACTATGTAATATCTACATTGAGAGACGACTTGGTGAAAGAAAAAGATATTTATGTAAGATCTTTTTGTGAACTCAAATAGAGAGGAATGTGTAGTATGTTGTGTGGAAGATGTGAATGGAAGAGAAGAGAATGACAGAGCTCATTGATGAGCTATAAAGGAACTATCTAATCATTAGTGATGCTTATTTTTCTCATGACTGAGACCAATTTGTAAACAGAATTACTTTTTAAGAGTTATAAGCTCAGTTGGCCCCTAACAGGGCATTGTGAAAATTTAACAAGGTTGTAATTCTTTTAACAAGGAAATGTACTATGTAATATTCAGCTCCTAACAGGGCTGGGTCTCGTAACAGGGACACTATACTTTAGTGCATGCTTGTGGGTATCATCCCCCACTAGGGTTTTCCCTTGGCCTGGGTTTCCTCGACAAAAACATATGGTGTTATGAGTTCTGTGTCATTTGCTTGTGTTCTTTTCATTACTCCAAGTTTATGGTTAATGTTTAAATGGTTGAATAATTTAATTAATTTCATTAATACTGATTCACCCCCCCCCNATTTCATTAATACTGATTCCCCCCCCCCCCCCCCTCTTAGTATTATCCAATCCTAACAATTGGTATCAGAGCTTTTGGCCCTTGGAGAAAAATTCTAATAGCTTGAGGGAGATCAGAATGGATTTGGACATTTTGCAAGAAAGCTTTGATGCTGCACTTGAAGACCTTGACAAAGAAAAAGTAGAGAATGGAGAGTTGAGATTCAACATGCAAAGAGCTAAGAAATTTATAAAGAAACTCAAGGAACAAATTTATCTTTCCGGAAGTCAAAGACAAGATCTTAAGGTTTAGATAAAAGAGGACTCAGATGAAGACAATTCAGATCAGGTGAGGCAACTGACAGAAGAGAATGAAACTCTGAAACTTGAGAATGAGACTATGACTAAATAAATATAGATACAGAAGGATGCTAAGAATAAATTTGAAGAATCTTTAAATAGTGCATTAGATCAAATGAAGAATAAGGCTAACAACTACAAGAACAAGTATCTAGAACTGGAGAAATACAATCAGATCATAAAAGGTGAACTTGTTGAGGCAAAGAAACACATTGAGAAACTTCACACCAGCAGTGATTTGATCAATGAAAAAAGAGATAGATAGAAACCCAAAGGTGATATGACTGGTATTGGCTTCAATGAATCTTAATGTTCAAAGAATCGGGAAGAGAAACCTAATGAGAAGATTGATGTTGAGAAACCTTCTATTGAAGAACCTAAAGACAATATTAGACCCTTCAAAGGTAGATTCTTTGGTTGCAACAAATTTGGACACATAAAGAGAGACTACAGAGGTAATGCCCCTTTTAGAACCTTTTCTAGTTATTGTTTTAATTTTAATGGATATGGGCACAAGAAAGCAGAATGTAGAAAACCTAATCAATCTAGATATAGACAAGACAATGGAAGAGAACCTACAGTGAAACCTACATGCTACAAATGCCATAATCTTGCGCACATGGTGAAGTACTATAATGTATTAGTTAATCAAGAAAGAAGACCTCCTATATGTTACAAATGCAATAATCCAGGACATATAGAAAAATTTTGCAGGTATAATGGATCAGACAATAGAAGAGTACCACCTCCTATGAATACACAGAAGAATGGAAATGATATTGGTAAGAGTGTTGCAGATTTGAAGAATGATTTTGAAAGTTGTTTTAAGAAAGAAGAAGATAATAGAAGTGGTAAGATATGGAAGATCAAAGAAACAAGTGAGACATCAGTTCAGGGAGAGTCAGTAGATGTTATTGGATCTTCGCCTGATGGTAGTAAAACATAATCGACCTAATTGGTCAATCATGGTCTTATGGGGAGTACTGGATACAGACATCAGAATATATCCTGCCTTGAAATTTGTGGATTGATCTTGAGCGAGCTTAGGTATGAACTTGGCCAACATCATGAAATATATATATCAGAGTGCAACATCAGCGAATGCATATTTTGTGATCACGAGATTTACAAGTTGACTGGACAGTATTGAGTAAAGTGAAATTTATGACTTAAACTTGTATAAAAAACAATTCAATGACTTATCTCTTTACCATTTGACGAAGAGAGACCTAAGGAGATCAAAGAGCTAAGGAAATTAGCATACTCTATAATTGTCGTGCATGAAAGATTGAAGAAAAAACTTGGAATTCAGTGGAAGAAAGGTATTTACATCATCTAGCCATGGATGTGCCTATTATTTTTTATGTTTTAGATCAACCTAGGTACAAATTTAAGAAACATTTGTACAAGTCCTGTGAATAGGATCCTGAAGGAGCCTTTTCTCAAACCCCTCATGACGTATTACACATAGAAGATATTAGGGCTTACATACACTATAAGTATGATATACTGGGAATTGATGAGATGTCAACTAAGATGGAGTATATGAGTGATAATGGAGTCATGAAAGATGAATACAAACACATTGATGAGTTGAGCATAATGAAAATTCTATATTTGTGCGAATTAGACGAAGATGATGTTGGAATTAATGGAAAGTGTGTACTGAGAGGGGAGGGGTGAATCAGTACCTCTAAAAAATTTGTATCCTTTAATCAATTAACCTTTTGTGTAATCAATTGTATATCCATTCAATCTTATCTATACTATCTTGATGTGAGTTATATCAATTCATAACATTAACATACATGTGAACATTCATAGAAACATTCATGAAAGTAATTGACACATAACACAAGATATGATATAGCAGAAAACTCTTGTTAGGAAGTAAAAACTATGGTGGGGATGGAACCCACAAAATATTCACTATCTGTAGATTGGAAGGGGCCGGTTAAGGCTTACAATTTGATCACTTCTGATGATCTAACAAGTTAAGAGTATCTATGGAGACCTATTAAACTATACTTTGTTAAGTTCTTTAGCAATACTGTTGAATGTGCACTCGGTTAAGAGATTTTTAGTTGGACTATTAAATCCACCTTCCTTCAAAAGATTTTTACACTTTTCACCACTTGTTAGAATGATAGAAAATTACAATTTGACCTAGTAAATGCAATCTCCTATTGTTGATACAGATCCATTTAAGTATACATGAATAATATTATCACCTA
This sequence comes from Thuja plicata, assembly GCA_018584345.1. Taxonomy (NCBI): domain Eukaryota; kingdom Viridiplantae; phylum Streptophyta; class Pinopsida; order Cupressales; family Cupressaceae; genus Thuja; species Thuja plicata. Next base: position 1,996,278 of record MU226793.1, read on the forward strand.
ATGTTATTGAGTAATACCTCTGATTCTTGGTAGTCTCTGTTCTTGGTTCTTGCTAGCCAAATTCACCTTTTGTTGTTCTGGTTCTTGAAACTTTCAATCCGATCCATAGATGTGCTCGTAGGCTTCATTCATCCTCTCTTTGATATTCACATCCATGTATAATAAATTATTGCATCATCTATTTATAAGATGGATTGACATCATCAAGTTTCACATAAAATAATGTTAACTCTAAGATCAGGTTTACAACTTGTATCTTGATCTCCTAGTCTATGTGTTTTAAATCACTTAGACTGATTAAAGAACTTACATTCATGTTTCTTGTCCATAAAGAAACGGATTTAAAAAAAATCAAGATCCTATAAATAGAATAAGACTACTTTATCTGACATGGAATTCAGATCCACTTTTTGCGGGCTGCAACTGATTCTCGGTTCCTGACGGTCGGTTATGCTTCTGAAATCAGTTGACTATCTTTTGCTTTTGTTCTCTCAGTTTCTATTTAACTGTCTCTTCGGTTTGAATTTTATCTATCTCTCAGTTTGCACTTTATCCTACTTAGTCATTTCAGTGATCTCTTTATATCTATTTTTTTGGTTTTCTCTTTGTTCTATTCTTTCAGTGTATGCTTACCAAAAGTTTTGTTTGCATACTAATGGCAAATTAATTTCATCAATCTCCCCCTTTGATATTAGTATCAAAAAACTGATATGTGCAAAATACTAACAAAATGTTAAGTATATATAACATATATAATCCTTAGTCATTTAATGACCCACCCTATGTATATGGTGGTATATCTGTACATATGATATATTTCCTTCTGTAAATACATATACATATCATTTTCCCCCTTTTTTGATATTAAGGGAAAAGGTCTATACCTTAGAGCTTATAAAAATGTGGGAGTGTGAAGACTTCATGTCTTCCATCATTTTCTCCCATTTTTCTTTCAAGTTCTCCAAAGCCATGTGCTCGAGTGTGATCTTGGAGTGTATGTCATAGATGATGTCTGTTATAGACATCTCGGGAGTTTCTATCAGTTTTCATGTTGAACTAACGTGTTGTTGAAGTAGTGTAAGGTTCGGTAGAAGTTAAGCTTGGATCTCGGTGAATTCTTCCTTGAATTATGTCTATGCTTCCCATAGTTCCTTCCTTAATATTTTGATCTCAACGATCTTCTCATAATGCAACTTAATTTCATTGTCTCCATCAGTGGTTAAGCTATTAGTGCTGCTAGCTAGATTTGTATCAAACTTTGCTATGTTGTCACTATTCTCTTTAGTGAACTTTTCCAATGTGCTCAGTTGTTGAATTAAGGTTATAGCTTTAGTTATAAGTGGATCTAATTCATTAATGAATTCTAATAGCTTTACCTTGTTAGCTGCCACTTCTTGGCTAATGTTCTCAATGAGCTTCTGTTGGTACTTCTGCTATGCTCTCTCTTCAATTGCCTTTTCTACATCAATATTCTGAGTTGTTATTACTTTGGTGAGAGTGGCTAATTGATAAAGAATTGGCTTATTCTGATCAATATCAACATTAGGACAATCTGGTGCAAGATGTCCCTAGTCATTTCCAGTACCATTGAGTCTCAATATTGTTTCTTCAGCTTCTCCTGTAATGCCTTCCTTTGGCATGTTTCACCGTATTCTTGTAATGCTTCAAAATCAAGTGTAGTTGGGTCACATTTTGGTATCTCAATGATTTCATCCAAAGTGACCTCCAACTTATTCTTCTTAGATTTCTTCTTCTTCTTTTGTGTAGCACTTGAATGTAAAATCATTGCCAATTTCTAGGATTTCTCAGTTGTGCTTGATGAAGTAACCTGTTGTGCTTCTTTTTTCTATTGTGTATCGATTTCATCTTGTCAGGCGTCTATAGACGTCTCCACATTAACCTTCACATTTTTCGTAGCACCTTTGTTAGTTTCCTCAGGAGTGCTATCTTTAGGTTTATCTCCTTCATCGATGTCCTTAGCTTCATCATTCCTTGTTTCTGCATTCTTCTCTGTTGTGTCTACATCTGCTTATTTTGAATCTCTTCCTGTAACCTTATTAGTATCGGTTACTATTTGAGTGTCTCCGATGTCTTTCTGATCATCGATGTTGTCTTTCTTTTCCTCTTCCCTTGCATCCTCAGGAGTATCATTTTCAGGTGACTTGTCCTTTTCTTGTAGAATATTGATAGCTTGTATCAATATTGGCATGTTGCCTAGTATATTCACCTGTGTAGTATCAACTGTTGTGTCCTACTCATCGATTGTGTCCTTTGTAACATTGACATCTTCATCTTTATTTAATTCCTCTACTGGATCATCAGTAATGTCAATGATATTTTTATGCACAATGTTGTTATTTATGGTGTCGGGCCATGACTCATCTGCAACATCCATGTTTTTGTTGTCGGTTGTGTCTTCTTCTTCCTTGTCTAACTCAACAGATGTGTCATTTTCTGTAACTTTTATTAAGATATGTTCTTGAGTTTCCGTTTCAACATCTTTTTGTTGTAGGTCTTTCTCGGGGCTTTCTTCCTTAGTAGGTTTATTTAGAATTTTACACCATTTCTTATGGCTGTCCTATTCAAGCTCTATAAGCTTTCCTTCAAGAAATTTGTAGGCTCTCAACTTTGGTGAGAACTCCTTTTTGTGTTTCTCCGTCATCTCATATATTTCTTCCTTTTTGGATTCAAAAGGCATGAGAGTAACAAGTACTCTTTCTCTTATTTCCTTTTCACTCTTCAAAGAGAATGTCCATCTGGAGTATAGTTTGTCTAAGAGGTCCCTCGGTACATTATTTCTTTCAAATTGAATTAGTACATATTTGAACTTGTACATTTTTTCTATGATGGAATCTTCAACTTTGTTCTGATCTTCTGGATCTAGTTTCAGCCATCGTTTGATCTTAGAATCTGAAATAGATCCCGAATTTGCAATAGATTTACAAATGTCATTAATAGTCTCTGGAACTTTAACCTTGACACTTTCTTCCTCTATATCTTCATTTTTCTCGGTGTCTTCAATATCTTCTCAGGTTCTGATGAGCTTTCTTACTCTTTTCTTTTCACCTCTCTTCGGTGTGGCCTCTTTCCTCTTCTATGTTCTTACCTTTCCTTTCTTCAAAGGTGAAGGAGTTGAATCCTTAGATGTTTGTCTTCTTGATCTAGAAGTAGTTGCTATCCTTGGCTTCTTAGTTAGTGGAGGAGGTGGTGAAGCTGACTCTGTGGCTTCAAATTCATCCTTGTATTCATCTTCACTGATAGGTAGTTGTCCTTCAATTTCTTCCTCATTTTTAGTTTCTTCCTCCTGCTTGGTTTCTCCCTCTATTGTCGACGGTATCTTCTTGAGGTTCTTTACCATCTTGTCCTTTTTCCTGACAATTTTCTTAACAACCAAGCTAGATTTTATTCTTGTTTTGGCCTCCTCATATGTTCCAAACTTGGGTTTTTTCTTATCCACTGGTTGATTTAACAAGGCATCAATTGCTTTAGATGCAAGATCAATGTTTATCTCATATTCTAATGGTTGAAGCCATACTATCCTTGGTACATAATTCATATTTATACTTCTCAATGAATTTTTTGGGGATCCTTACCCTCTTTTGCATTTAATCTTTGAATATAATAAAGTATTCATCCATGACTGTTTCAAAATTATCTGCTAGTGAGGCTATGTTAGAAGAATAAGCAGAAAAAATGCAAATATTAATGCATGGAAGAGAACACAAAAACACAGAGATTTAACGTGGTTTACCCAATCCCTGGGCTACGTCCACCAACAACGATTCCAATATCTTTATTATTATCCAGTAATTACAATTTGAAACCTACAACTCAATACCGCCACAAGAAGCTATGAAAATCCCTCATGCAATAATGAATCTCAAAACCCTAATCCCTTTACACACGTATTTTTGACATAACCTAATTAGGGAAAAAATACTCTGACTAATAGAAAATTTATGGTACAACCCCCAAACCCCTATAGATAAGTCTAGGGGGAAACCATGCCAAAAGAAACTGAGTCTGATTAGGCTCCACATACATAACAAGCTATGAGTTCACTGATTTGCATGGTGACCAGTTTTGTGCTATACCATTTCATATCTCCTACCAATGGGAATGTTTCTTGAAAGTAGAAGAAAATACACATTATGAGTGAGCCAAACTTACATTTTTTTGACTTTGCATTCATAATAGTCCTTAGATTCACTTCTAGCTGATGCAGTAGAGGTTCTGATAAGTCCAACTGTATTCCTTTCTTCACAATCTTTTACACTGTGTCCACTGCACCGGATGCAATGTTGTTCAATCTACTGGCTTGGAAGAATTTGTAGCCTAGAAAACATTCACCGAATTTCATCTCATCATCGGTTATGGTGGAAACTTTCAATCCTCTGCCATCCCATTTGGCTCCTGTGATCTTCTCAATCTCGGCCTTGGGTGGATGCTTCAGTGCTTTTACCTTCTGGGTTACAGGGTAGCCGGTGACTGCATGGATAACATCTTAGGTTATCATCTTCGGTTCATCCATCCAAAGTTTATGAGTGTGCATTCAACTTAGTACTAACCAAATCCACTTAGTTTTGAATGCCTTCGAGAACATTAGGGAATTGGTGAGCCCTTTTACTTCTATATGTTTATGTTCATCTTTCATAGTTCCCTTTTCATTGCATAGCTTCTTATAAGCTTGTTCAACCTCTGAATCACCTATTTCTACAATCTTGCAGTGTATAAATGCTCAAAAATCTCTCTTCGTCGCTCTGCTCTGGTTGTGGTGAACAATAAGACCGACCAATCACCTTTTTTATATTTTTTTGACCTAAAATGTGTGTCATAAATGCTTACCAACTCCTTGGTGTGTAAAGATGGAGTTCATCGGTTAAGACTCCAACTTTCCTTCGGTGACCACATGACGTTTCAGGTTGGTTGTTATACCTCTTTCCTTTACCGATGGGTTTCGGTATTATGAATCACTTATTCACTTTTCTCAGTTACCGATGAGGTTTGGTTTATACTAGCAACTTTTATTTTAACCGACGCTTCTCAGTAAGTGTACGCAGTCTTAGTTTTGAGTGTGTACCGACGGATTTTGGTATGTATGCCCGATAGCATAGTTATCATAGATTTTAACAAGTAGTACCATGATGCATCTTTCTTTATGCTAATTTGGTATTTTATCAACATATTATGGAACTGATGTAAAATAATAACTTGGGTAATGCATTTCCATACTTTTTCTGCTTAGGTGGGGGTGGTGATGTCACCGAATCCATTGGATGGGGTGTCACCATTTGCATTGCTTGGTCCATCTTCATCATTTTTTGAAGCTTTTCTCCACATTTTGTCTCTTGCCCTCCGGATGTCTTCAATGGTGTTTCCATTGGGATATGTGTTGGTCTCTGTCATTCGATCTCTATAGTCTTTCTTGAGATGACCAACTTTATGACAGTGTAAGCATGTCATTCTGAGGTTAGTCCAGCCTCTAGACTTTCTATTCCACTGTCTCATACAATTTTCAGAAATGTGACCATATCTTCTACATGTTGTACAATTTTTCCAAGTGTTGTAATCCCATACATATTGGTTACCAACTCTCTTTGGTTGATAGGGATTTTCTTGACCTTTAGGCTTCCATGCTTGCCTTTTTTTTTCTACCATTCAAGAGTTATGTGTCGATTCATTTTTCAAGTTGGATAATATTTGTCCATGTAGGTTTCCTTCTTTGGTTGTTTCATCTCAAACTTACATTCATATGCTTTATGTCCTATCTTGTTACGTTTATAACAAAATCCTATGAATGAAGATGCAGATTTAGGAATACCTCTCATTTTGCCTATGCATACATTTGATGTATGGTCTTGCTTTCCACAATGATTGCATGTAAGCTTTCTTGGTCTTGAATTTGAATAGACATTCTTTGGATCAGTTTTATTTGATAATTCTTGATTCTTGGTAAAACCTAGACCAGTATTATTGTTGACTCTTCGTTGTCCTTCAAGAAAATCATCCATTCTTTTATTGATTTCTTCATCTTTCTTGATAATTTCATTATGCTACTACTGAATTCTTATTTCATGTTTCAACTTTTCATTCTCATCTCTTAGCTCACCGATAGCTTCTATTCTTTCAATGAGTTCAACATTTATTCTTTTTGCCTCTTGACTCATAAGAATAATCTGATTTGTTACTTCATGGTGATGTTATGTAAGTCTTTGTATTTCAGACTCTTTTTCTTATAGCTTTTCTATAATCTTTCTTCTATCATCAATAGCTAGTGTTCTTTCTTTCTCATCTTGTCTATCATTTTTCATGACATCAATCATCCTTACCATCTGTGTCTCTTGACCAATTTGCAGAGATTTAACTTGTCCAACCAGATGTTGATTGATTTCAGTTAGGCTTGTGATGCTTTCTTTTGATGTATCTGAAGCTTTTCTTGTAGTTGATCCTGAAGACTCAAAGAAATCTGGTATCTCTTCCTCATGATAATTTGTCTCATTACAATGAGATTACATAATATTTCTTTCATCTGACAGCTATCTCATGTTGATTCTAGCTTCTTTATATTGTTCATAGAACATCTGAATTTCTAGCTTCTTATTTTCAATGTTCTTGTCAAGTCTGTACTTCTCCATTGTATGATCTTTTCTGTTAAGCCTTTAAGCTTTTCAAAGAAGAGACTTAAGCTCTGATACCAATTGTTGGAATTAATGGGAGGTGTGTACTGAGAGGGGAGGGGTGAATCAGTACCTCTAAAAATTTTGTATCCTTTAATCAATTAACCTTTGTGTAATCAATTGTATATCCATTCAATATGATCTATACTATCTTGATGTGATTTATATCAATTCATAATATTAACATACATTTGAAAATTCATAGGAAAAATCATAGAAACATTCATGAAAGTAATTGACACATAACACAAGATATGATATCGTAGAAAACTCCTGTTAGGAAGTAAAAACTGCGGTGGGGATGGCACCCACAAAATCTTCACTATCTGTATATTGGAAGGGGCCGGTTAAGGCTTACAATTTGATCACTTCTAATGATCTGCCTGGTTAAGAGTATCTGTGGAGACATGTTAAATTCTAATCGGTTAAGATCTTTAGCAATACTATTGAGTGTGCACTCAGTTAAGAGATTTGTATTTGGACTGTGAAATCTACCTTCCTCGAAAGGATTTTTACACTTTTCTCCACTTGTTAGAATGATAGAAAATTACAATTTAACCTGGTAAATGCAATACCCTATTGCTAATACAAATCCATTTAAGTTTACATGAATAAGATTATCACCTAATGTGATTGAGTAATACCTATGATTCTCGGTATCCTCTGTTTCTGGTTCTTGCTAACCAAATTCATCCTTTGTTGTTCTGATTCTTGAAACATTCACTCTGATCCATAGATGTGCCTGTAGGATTCATTTATCCTCTCTTTCATATTCACATCCATGTATAATGAATGATTGAATCATCTATTTATAAGATGGATTGACATCATCAAGTTTCACCAAAAATAATGTTAACTCTAAGATCAGGTTTACAACTTGTACCTTGATCTCCTAGTCTATGTGTTTTAAATCAGTTAGACTGATTAAAGCACTTACATTCATATTTCTTGTCCCTAAAGAAATGGATTTAAAACAAATCAAGATCCTATAAATAAAATAAGACTGCTTTATCTAATGTGGAAGTCAGATCCACTTTTTGTGGGCTGCAACTGATTCTTGGTTACTGACGGTCGGTTATGCTTCTGAAATCAGTTGATTGTCTTTAGGTTTTGTTCTCTCAGTTTCTCTTTAATTGTCTCTTCAGTTTGCATTTTATCTTTCTCTCAGTTTGCACTTTATCTTGCACGTCGGGTTCCTCTTTATCTTTCTTCTTTGCAATTTTGGTGTACACACAAAGTTGTGTCATCGGTTCTCTTTGTACTTAGTCAATTTGGTGATATCTTTATATCTGATTTTTGGTTTTCTCTTTTTTCTGTTCTTTCAGTGTATGCTTATTGAAAGTGTTGTTTGCATACTAATGGAAAATTAATGTCATCAGATGAAAGGATCAAGATATTTTTGAGAAGAGTACATGATCATTTCATTTGGATAGGTGATCAACCTGTGAAGATTTTTAGTGACCTAATTCATGAAATTATTGGACTAGACAACACCGTAATCATTCCTGTTATGGAAAAAGATGTAAAGAAAGAAGTTGAAACCCTAACTCACTCTAAATGGGATAGGTGGGAAATTACTATGAATGACATCTTTCAGCAAGATGTGAGGCTAATTTCTATGATACTTGGCTATAAATTCTACTACAGTAGTAGACCTAACTCAGTATCCTCAGGAGTAATCATGATGGCATGGAGAATGGTGAAGGAAAATATGAAATATAGCCTATGCGAAGTACTGGCACAAAAATTTATGGAGAATGTCAAACTAATAAAGAAAGATAAAACTAAGACCTTCATATTTGGCTCACTATTGATGCATATGTTTATATACATCAAGCACAAATTTCCTGGCTTGCACCCTAGTGGTTGGAAAATAGGGATACCTACTGGTATTCTAATTTCACAGAGCTACAAAAGAAAAATAGTACATGGGTTGAAGGGGAATTGTTTTCTATGATCAAGATCCTTCAGAGACAAATGAAAAATAGGTACAGGATACATGAGGACATTGTTGAAAAATACAAGGATATAATCTATTTCATGGTTGAAACTGATTATGTATGTTTTGAAGCAGTCACACCTAGAAAGAAATGGTGTTATTCCATGGGTTATGAAGTAACTTCGGAGGTACTTACCATGCAAGTTGAACATGTTATTGCATCATAAATTGATATATCAGAAGAAAGATGGGGAACATACGTGGAGAAATTATCTAAGATGAGAGAATAATAGACTAGAGGTATGAGGAAAAGAAAAATTGAAAACCTTGTGCATGAATGTGGTGTAAAAGTAGGATTGACAGAAGAAGAACTGAAAGAAGTGAAAAAGAAAATGACAAAAAGATCTCTTGGATTGGAAAGTGATAGTACTACAGCCCTTCCCACTCCTGAGGTAGTAATGGTAGACAGTCCACCTCCTCCATCATAGTAGACATCACAAACTGAGAACATTACTCCTAGAGTAAACACCAGATCTAGCAAGAAAACATCACCTAAAGAACAAAGCACACTGAGAGAAGAGAAGAAAACTGAGAAGCACATATGGAAGCCTGATATGAAGATGATAGAGAAGAGATCCAAAGAACAAGGTAAACTAGTCACAATTGATAGATACTATGATAGGTATGGAGATTCAGACAAACTTAAGATTGAAGACATTGTGATTGATCATTTACTTATTTTCAAGAAGACTATTGGAAATTGAAGGAAGTATACCTAAAGACTTGTATGGGAGATTGGAGATAAGAAAACACTTAGCACAGATTGAGGATGATACAATCAGGAATTAGGAAATTGATAACATGTTGCCTATAATATCCTTACAAGAAAGAGAATAATATTAAAGGAATTGAAACCTTTGCTAAGGACTAAGTTAAGTTTGTTGAAAATCATGGCGAGGAAGTATGATGAAGTCACTGAGGAAACTCAGAAGGCACTAGATAAAATATTGATGAACATTACCTCTGACAAGCCTCCACCTCCTAAGACCACTTCTCCTACATAATTAGGAATGGTAGAAAGATCAAAAACAACTGAGACAAATGTTGAGAAAAGCGAAGTAGATTGACAACCAGATTTCTATGTTTTTGGTGTGCCAGTGACACTTGACACATCACAAGATGAGAAGGATCCATTTGTAGGGAATGTAGAAAACACTATAGTAGATGAAGCAGAATAGAAAGAGGAACTAGAGCAGAAAAAGGAAGAAGAACAGAAGACAGAGCAGAAAGAGGATGAACAGAAAGAGGTAAACACATCTTCTATCTCATTATTGGAAAGCAGAGATGTTAATGTTGATAGCATGGATGAAGATGAGTTGGTTAAATTGGATTTTACTGCACTAAACAAAGTTAAGGAATTATCAAAATAGGAAGGTGACAAAAAGGCTAAAGTGATTACAAGAGTAATTGATACTGTGAACAAATTGCTTCTAGTACCTATTGTTTTCTAGCACAAAGATGACATTGAAAATCTGAGAATAACACTTGATGAATTTGATGGACATTATGAAAATTTGATAAAGATTGCAGAGGAGAAGGAAGATAAGAAATATTCAAAGAAGAATCTATCAGAAGTCTGCAAGTCCATCAAATAGGACTTAGGCATTGCAAAAACTTTTTTGACAAATGCAAAGAGCTGCATTGGACATGGAAGAAGATTATTTAGTTACTGCATGAATCCTATTAGGCATGTCCAAAACGTTGAAGACATTATTTCCAAAGAGGGAAACTCTAAATAGTATGATGGATAGTTGTGAAGCATCTTCACAATTTGTAACAGAGTTAGACAAGGAAGTCACAAGAATTTTGGCAAAATTTAGTGTATTGGATAATGATAAAGGGAGAGTATTGACAAGATTTAATTTGATGAAGATTTTAATCACTCCTAAGCTATCCATACTTGAGGTACATCTATCAGACTTGGAAAAAGTGATAGATTCATTAACTAAATCTATGCCCACAGAATTGAAAGAAGCTGAGACCGCATCATTTGCATTGAATGGCATAATTCATATAAGTCAAATATTGTTCAAATCATGGAGTACAAAAGTGAAGATCTTGGTAGATTTATTTCAAGATATTCTGAAGCTAGTGAGTAAGCACTAAATCGTATTATTTTGTATACACCTTTGTCATTGTTGTCAAAGGGGAGAAGAGAATAAAAAATAAATATAGGAGAAGAGAAGTAAATGGGAGAAGAGACAAGAAGAGAAGAGAGAGAATATAGAGGAGACAATTTTTATTTTTGTTGGAGCACTTATTCATTTTTTTAAAGTGTTTCCATCAATGCCAAAGGGAGAGATTGTTGGCAAGTGATCAATTTTGTGTAATGTGATTCAATTTTTGGTTGTCATTTATGGCAACTCATCTGGGTTAAAGATCGATTCCTGTAAAGATAAGTTTTGTTGATTCAAAAATCGACTAAGTATAGAAGCAGAGATACAGAAGTATTTTGGATATTGAAGATCGAGATCGATGAGTTATGACATGCAAGATTAGAGGAAGACAGTATGGGGTATGTGTGACCTCCACCTAATATCGATTTGGTTTTGGTAATTTCTATGGCGAGTTAGAAAGAATTGAAGACAAACAGACTATAGTAGTACAACGATACAGAGCAGTTGGACAGTAGCGATGATTAAGGGAGTATGACATGGACTCCTGGAAATTGGAGTTAGATTATGGTTGATGATAACCTATACTTTGACTATGCAATAGCACTGATTATGAATTTAATTTTTACTTTATTAAATGTATTTTTTATTAGAAGATGACTATGTAATATCTCCATTGAGAGCCGACTTGGTGAAACAAAAAGATATTTATGTAAGATCTTTTTGTGAAAGAAAATAGAGAGGAATGTGTAGTATGTTGTGTGGAAGATGAAAATGATAGAGAAGAGAATGATAGAGATCATTGATGAACTATAAAGGAACTATCTAAGCAATAGTGATGCTTGTTTTTCTCATGACTGAAAACACTTTGTAAACATAATTACTTTGTAAGAGTTGTAAGCTCAGTTGGCCCCTAATAGGGTGTTGTGAACCTTTAACAGGGTTGTAATTCCTTTAACAGGGAAATGTACTTTGTAATATTTAGCTCCTAACAGGGCTAGGTCTCCTAACAGGGACACTATACTTTAGTGCATGCTTGTGGGTATCATCCCCACTGAGGTTTTCCCTTGGCCAGGGTTTCCTCAACAACAAAATATGGTGTTATGAGTTCTATGTCATTTTCTTATGTTCTTTTCATTATTGGAAGTTTATGGTTAATGTTTAAATGGTTGAAGAATTTAATTAAGTTCATTAATACTGATTCACCCCCCCTCTCAATATTATCCAATCCTAACAGATTACACATCTATTTATACAATGAGTTGACCTAAAAAGGTTTCACGCTTTTCAATGATAACTCTATGATCAAAGGTTTACAACTTGAATTTGATCTCCTAGTTTGCATGTTTTCAATCAGTTAGACTGATTAAAACAATTACATTTTCTTTACTTGTCCCCCAAGAAATGGTTTTAAAGATAATCTTTAAAGCTAAATATAAACTTAAGTGTTTTTTTTGACGTGTAACTCATATCCACATTTCTTGGAATAAAGTTGTCTCTCGGTAGACTGGTGCTCGGGTTTCTCTGTAGTCTTTCCTCGGTGAAGTATCTATAGACATTCTGCTTCTCAATTTTCTCTATCGACTAATTGTCGATGTTCATTGTGAACTTGTCTGTCGGGTTCCTTTGTGCACTTGTTTGTCGGGTTATACTATTAACTGCTCTGTCGGGTTACTCTTTAGGTTGTGTCGACGGTTTACATTGTAACCTCTCTTGTCAGTTTGCAATATAATCCTATCTTTCGGTGATCATGTTACCGATGGTTCAAAAACTATTTCCTTTATATACTAATGAAAACATATGAGCATAAATCTCCCCCTTTGATATTTGTATCAAAAACTGATATGCGCAAAACTAAAATATTTTGTATATACACCATGTGTTTACCTAGTCAATATGACTCCCCCTATGTGCATGCCTCGGTATAGTATATGTACATGTATATACACTTGCCTTTATACATATATTTCCCCCTTTCACTTTATCATCATTTCCTCTTCTCATATCAATTCCCCCCTTTTTATAGTAATGACAAAAGTGTGTACTTACAATTTCTCAAAAATGTAGGAATGGGATTTTTGAATTTCCTCCATTTTCTTCTCCCATTGTTCTTTGAGGTGATCAAGGGTCATCATTTCCAATGTGATCCTCACATGCATATTATATATTCTTTCTGTTAAAGACATTTCTGGGGTGGCAATCAATTGTTTTTTCGAAGTCATATGTTGTTGCAGTAAGGTGAGATTTCGTAGGAGTAGAGCCTGGAGCTCGGTTACCTCATCTCTAAATTTTGATTCTGCCTCTAGAATCTCAAGTCTCAACATTTTAGCTTCAATAATCTTGTCATAATGCAACTTGAATGCATTATTATTGGTTGTAAGACCTTGTGCACTAGCATTAAGATCTGCATCTATGTTTGAAATCGTTTGACTATTCTCCTTAGTGAATTGCTCTATTGTGCATAATTTTTGAACTAAGGTTATAGCTTCTGAAATGATTGGTTCTAATGCATTGACTAGGTCAGATAGCTTTAACTTGTTCTCTTCCACTTCTTGGCTGATTTTATTTTTTATCTTGTATTGGTACTTCTACTCTACACGTTCTTCTATTTCCTTCTTTGCATCTACATTTTGTGATGTGATGGCTTTGGTAAGAAGTGTTAATTGATCAAGTATATGAGAATTTTGATCAATGTCAGTATCAGGTATAATATGCAAGAGTATATCATTTGCTATTTCTAGTACCTATGTGTCCTTGTGCTTCTTTTTGATCTTATCTTGTATAGCTTTCATTTTACAAGGTTTTGTATACTTTGTAAGTGACCCTAGATCCAATGTCCTTGGATCACAGTCTAGTATTTCAATTATCTCATCCAAGGTGGCTGGATTTTTATTATTTTTCTTCTATTTCTTTGCAATTGTGGTGGAGGCACTTGTATGCAATACCATAGAAAGATCCTTTTCTTGGTCTGATGTACTTGGTGAAGGCTTTCGGGGTGTTGTGCCTTTTGTCTTCTTCTCAGTATTTACCTGTTGGTTAGATGTAGACATCTCCACATCAACCTTAGCTTTATCTGTAGCTTCTCCTTTGGTATCCTTTGGTGTGGCATCACCTTTTTCTTCACCTACATCTTTCTGCTCTCCATCTATTACTTTATGTTCATCAGTTGTATTTTTCTGCTCCTCTTCACCTTTATCCTCTGATAGGCTTGCATCATGGTCGGGTGACTTCTCCTTTTCTGAGATGATATTGATAGCTTGTATCAATAATGGCATTTGTCCTAGTATATTAACCTGTGCAACATCCATTGATGTATCCTATTCCTTAGTTTTCTTGGAGGTAACAGTGACATCTTCATCTGCCTTTACTTCATCGACAGGATCACCTCCAATGATATCTATTATTGTCACATCTTGGATTGTGACATTTTTTGTTTCTCCTAATGACTGAAAAATTTGAGGTATGCCATCCATTGCTTTACTTTCTTCTATGTTCAATTCAACTGAATTGGCATCCTCAGCGTCACTTATTAAGATATGTTCAGGGCTCGGTGTTGCCTCTTTTTTGTCATTGTGAGGCTTCTCAGTGAGAGCTAATACTCTCTTAGGGCTTGTATCCTCTTTAGATACATTGAGTATTTTTCTCCAAGCATCCTCACTTTCTTTGTCAAGCTTTATTAATCTTCCCTGTAGTACTTTGTAGGCTCTCAATTTTGCTGAGAACTTCTTTGAGTGCAACTTCATCATTTCATCAATTTCTTCCATTTTTTACTCAGGTGGCATAATTGATACTAGGGACCTTTCCCTTATTTGTCTTTCAAAATTTAATGCAAATGTCCACCTTGCTGATAACCTATCTAGAAGTTCTTGTGGCATCATCCTATCAAACTGTATAGGTATATATTTGAATACACATATTGTTTTAATGATGGCTTCTTCTATTTTATTCTAATCCTTAGGATACAGAGTTAGCCATTGCCTAATCTTAGGTTCAGATATGCTACCTGTCTTGACTATTGATGCAAAAATATCATCAATTATTTTAGGAAATTTTTGTTTTTCAAGTTTTTCATCTTTTTCAGTGTCTTCCTTATCTTCCTTGCTTCGGATTAATCTCCTTCTCCTCTTTGGTTCTGATGTTTGCCTAGTTTGAGGCTTTCTTTTATAATTCCTCACTTGTCATTTCTTAACTGGTGGTGATTTTTCTTTTGTAGTTTGACTCCTTGTTCTTGATGCAACAGTTGTCCTTGGTTTCTTTGGGGGTGGTGCATCAGACTCTATTGATTCAGAGTCACTCACTTGTTCACCTTCACCGACATGTGACTGTCCCTCGGTGGCTTCTTATTGTTTTGATTCTTCTTCAATGACCGACAACTTCTTTTCAAGTGTCTTTACCATTTTGGTCTTCTTTCTATCTTTTTAACAACTAAGCCTATTTTTATTCTGGCATTAGCTTCTTCATAGGTGGCAAATCTTGGTAAAGATTTATCCAGTGGTTCATTCAATAATGCTTCAATTGCATTTGTGGCCTGATCTATGTTTATCTCATAGTCAAGTGGTGCTAACCATGTTGTCCTCGGTATAGCTGGTTTGATCAAAGTTGTGTCGGTGTCCACCATGAAACAAATATCATCTTTATATTGATCCACCAGTTGTTCTGGTATCCTCATCCTTTTTTGCATTCTGTCCTTGAATCTAGTGAAATATACATCCATAATTGATGTAAAGTTGTCCCCTAGTGACTTACTAAATTGACTAATTTGAATTGTCACTAGTCAAGTAGTGTCCCAATTGATATTATTGAAAGATGGGAAGAAGTCTTGAAAGTAGAAGAATATACACATGAGGAGTGAACCAAACTTACATGAATTAGACTTTTCTGATCTAATGGTCCTCAAGTCCTCCTCTAGTTACTTTAGTAGAATCTCAGATAGATCCATTTGTAGACTCTTCTTTACAATCTTATGGGTAGTGTCAACTGCTTCACATACAATGTTGTTCAGTATACTGGCTTGGAATACCTTGTATCCTAGCACACATGCACCAAATTTTAGTTCTAGATATGTGATGGAATTTACCTTCAATCCTCTGCATCCCATTCTGCACCTGTCATATTCTCATTCTCAGAGCGAGAAGGGTGTTTAAGTGCTTTTTCCTTGTCGATTATTGGACAACTGGTCACTGCATGTATTACATCCCTAGTGATCTATTTTCGCTCGTCCAACCACATCTTTTGGTCATGTACCTGGCTAAGAACTATCTGGATCCACTCGGTCTTGAATTACTTTAGGAATGTTAGCGAATTAGTCAACCCTTTCACCTCTATATGCTTATGTTCATCTTTGATGGTTCTGTCTATGCAAAGCTTCTTATAAGATTCCTCTACTTCCAGATCTCTAATTTTTGCAACTTTACAATGGATATACACTCGGACATCCTAGATCAACAAAACCCTAGGTAGTATGCTTGAGAACGCACCAGCATGTTGGAAAGTGACAATGCAAGCAATTGTTATTTTGTCATTGATGTCAAACCTTAATTGGTGAGACTATTTTTATCTGTTTGAGTACCATATATATTGATTGATGAAGAATATTTAACAAGAAGACCAAGTGAATGGTTGAGTTAAGGCAAATAAAAAGGTACTTGATCAGTTGGCACTCTGGAAAATTAATTAGTTGTTTATCTTTCAAAGACAGTTTTTCTAGCTATTTTGTGCCAAGCAAGTCTAGCTTGTGCCGAGCACCAGTAAAATTACCGAGTGGAAACAGTGATTGCCGAGCAGATCACAGATGTTGGCCGACTTGTAGTATTTGGATTAATGATGAGATTTGAGATCTCTGGCTGACTTAGTTAATTTTATTGGGATATGTAAAGTTAATTAAAGATTGATCCATGTTATTTAATGTATGGATAACTGTAATTAATGCATGGATTCAAGATTTAATTAGAGACTACTTTGGAGAAGAAAATGTAATGTAATGATGGAATGATCCATTGGATTTGACCCAACCTAAGATCTATGATCTTGATTAAGTGGAAAAGATTTATCTGACCTAGACAGAGAGGTATATGATAACCTCAAGGGGTTATTCATTGAAGTGTGGATGTATGGATTGATGTACATGTGTGTATGCAAGAGGATTGCATAGTTGATTTAGTGATTGGCATGACCTAGCAGAGAAGGCTGAACATAGAAGCAAAAAGTTGCATGTGTGATTGTTTGACGGATTTCCAAGCAGATCAAAAGATTGAAATGACAATGCAGGCCACTTAGTAAGTTAGCATCAGATTTGTAATTGGATCTGAATTTTCAAAGTAAGTTGTATGTATCGAATCACAACTGCTGATTACTTTCTAACCATTGTATCAGTTAAAATCCTTTAACAAGGTTGACCTAATAGTCATTTGTATAAATCCTCTAAGAAAGGTGACATTCAAGTGGAATGATCTAAGTCCTCTAACAAGGCCACTCCTGACAGGGTGCTTAAATCCTTTAACCAGGTCACACCTAACAGTGTGTTATTGTAACCTTTAACAGGGTTGGCTCCTCACAGAACTCACTTCAGAAGAGTGAAACTTGGTAGCATGTTACTGGTGGTTTTTCCCATATTGGGTTTCCACATTAAATACTTGTGTCAACTTGTGTGAATGCTTATGGTTTGTTTTACTGTTATGTTTCTACAAGCTAATTACATTAAACAATAAACTACATGATTAAGTTGTTGACATATTCTACTACTGCCGAGTAGATCTGAATTGTTTAAAATACAAAAAGTTTTATTTGGTACATCTAGACCTAAGGATAACTGATTCACGCCTCCCCTCTCAGTTATTCTAAATTCATTCTAACACAGCATCGTTGGGTTGTGAAGAGAACTCTGGATAGAATTTGTATTTAGGATCTTCACGTGTAGTGCTTTTGATCAAATTTACTTTCTTATCCTTCGCATTCTTGATCTTGGAAGCACGAGATGTGGTTGCCATTGTTTCTATAAATTAGGGATTTTCCTATAAATAAAATGTGAGCTCGGTGAGTCTTAGTTACTCACTTGATCTTCTATAGATGTTGTTAATCTATCTAAATGCCAAAAATTTGCTTGTGAGTCATTCTGCAATCTGGTCACTGTACTTCACTCTATTTTGCTCTGCTCTTTGCTCTTAATCGCATGGTGAGTGAATGAGCTATTCTGTCACCCTTTTATAGATAATGCTCTAAGTGGTGTAATTAATGCTTTTACCTAATTCTCAGTGTTCGAAGATGGAGTCGCTCGGGGAACATACCAACTTTATCCTTGGTGAGAATGTGATGCTCAGGGAAAGTGTCAATTTATTTGACCATTCACATGTTCACCGATGGTGCTCGGTATGTAGCAAAGACTAATTGTCTTTTACATGATTACCAACGATGTTCTGTTTACATTAACAACTTAGCTTTTGTATGTTCACTGCTGATTCTCGATATGTATTGACCGACAAGATTGGATTCACAAATTCATAACAAGTAATACCATAGTGCATCTTTATTCATGCTAGTTTGGCATTTTATCAATGTATAATGGAACTGATGTAAAATATAACTTGGTATAGTGCAATTCCATACTTACTTGTTCTGCTTAGGTGGGGGTGGTCATATCACCATATCCATTGGGTAAGGTGTCACCAATTGTATTGCTTGGTCCAGCATCATTTGTGTTTGTATCTTTCCTCCACATTTTATTTATCATCTTCTTGACATCTTCAATGGTATTTCCATTGGAAAAAGTGCTTGTCTTTGTCACTCGGTCTATGTAGTCCTTACATACATGACTGACCCTATGATAGTGTAAGCATGCCATTCCGGGGTTAGTCTAGCTTCTAGAGCTTCTCATCCATTTTCTCATGCAGTTTACAACTATGTGTCCATATCTACCACATGTTGTGTAGTTAGTCCATATATTGTAATCCCAAACATATGAGTTACTGACTCTTTTCGGTTGATAATCATTTTCTTGTCCTTTTGGCTTTCATGCTTGCCTTTTCTTTTTCCTACATTCAAGAGATGTGTGCCCATGCATTTTGCAAGTAGGACAATATGTTTCCATGTATGTTTCCTTCTTTGGTTTTTTCATCTTAGATTTACATTCATATGCTTTATGTCCTTTATTGTTATAGTTATAACAATTTCCTATGAATGTGGATGTGGATTTAGGAATACCTTTAATTTTACTTCTGCAAACATTTGATGTGTGGCCTGGTTTTCCATAGTGATTGCATGACTTCTTCCTTGGTCTTGGATTTGTGGACATCTTTTTGATCAGCTTAGTATGGTGATTCTTCATGCTCAGTATACCCTAGACTGGTATTGTTGTTGACTCTTCTTTGTCCATCTAGAAAATCATCCATTCTTCTTATATTTTTTTTAGCTCTCTTGATCATATCATTCTGTTGTTGTTGAATCCTTACTTCATGCTTAGTTTTTCATTTTTTTCTCTTAGCTCACCAATAGCTTCTAGTTTCCCATTGAGTTCTATGTTTAGTTAGTTTGCCTCTTGAATCATAAGAACAATCTGATTGGTGATCTCACGATGATGTTCAGTAAGTCTTTGTATTTTTTATTCTCTCTCTTGTAGCTTTTCAGTGATCTTCCTCATGTCATCAATAGCTAGTGTTCTTTCTTGCTCATCTTGTCTAGCATTATTCATAACCTCAATCATCCTTACCATATGTGTCTCTTGACCAATTTGTAGTACCTTTACTTGCTATTTCATATGGTGATTGATTTGATTTAGACTTATAATTCTTCCTTCAAATGTGTCTGATGTATTGTTAGATGTCGATCCTGTTGATTTAAACAAGTCAGGTATCTCTTCTTCAAGATAGTCTATATCATTACAGTGAGATGCCATAACCTTTCTTTCATCTAGTAGCTCTCTCATCTTGATTCTAGCTTCTTTGTATTTCTCATAGAAGATCTATATCTGCAACTTCTAATTTTCAATATTCTTATCTAGCCTATACCTTTCCATTGTATGATCTTTTCTCTCAAGTGATTTAAACTTTATCAAATAAGAGATCTAGCTCTGATACCAATTGTTGGAATAATGGAATGGTGTGTATTGAGATGGGAGGGGTGAATCAATACCCTTATATTTTTTTGTCAATTAACCTTTAATCCTTTAGTAATCAATTCCTTGCATTATCAACCATATGTGCTATTTTATCTTTCTGTATGTAATATCAATTCATAAACTTAATTTTCATGTAAACATTCATAGAGACATTCATGAAATGTAATTACACATGACACAAGATTTGGTAATGTAGAAAACCCCTATTAGAAGGTAAAAATTGCGATGGGGATGAAACCCACAAAGATTAACTATCTGTAGAATGGAAGGGGTCGGTTAAGGCTTACAAGTTTGATCACTTCTGATGATCTTACCCTGTTAGAAGTAAAAAGTTTAGAGTGGTTAAGGTCTACTCTATTAAGAGCTTTTAGCAACATTGTTTATTGTGCACTCGGTTAAGAGATTTACAAAAGGATTGTTAAATCCACCTTCTTAAAGGATTTCTTTTATTTGCTACACTTGTTAGAATGTAGTCCAAAATACTTATTATCCTGATAAAATGCAATCCTTAATTGATGAGTATAGATCCTTTAAGTTCACAATATGATGTATCACCTATAGTGATTGATTAATACCTTTGTTCTGCTTGGTAGACTTGAATCTTTTTATTTGTAACCGATTTCATATTTTTTTGTCCTTCTGCATGAAACTCTATATCTGATCCATAGATGTCTTTGCGGCTACAATCATCATCACATCATCTTGTTATGATTGATTACACATCTATTTATACAATGAATTGACCTAAATAGGTTTCACATTTTTCAATGATAACTCTATGATCAAAGGTTTGCAACTTGACCTTGATCTCCTAGTTTGCATGTTTTCAATCAGTTAGACTGATTAAAACAATTACATTTGCTTTACTTGTCCCTTAAGAAATGGTTTTAAAGATAATCTTTAAAGCTAAATATAAAACTTAAGTGGTTTGTCTGGCGTATAACTCAGCTCCACATTTCTTAGAATAAATTCATCTCTCGGTAGACTAGCACTCGGGTTGCTCTGCAGTCTTTCCTCAGTGATAGCTTTGTAGACATTCTGCTTCTGGGTTTGCTTTGTCGACTGACTGTCGGTGCTCACTGTGAACTTGTCTGTTAGGTTCCTCTGTGAACTTGTCTAGCGGGTTATATTGTTAACTTCTTTGTCAGGTTACTCTTTAGGTTGTGTCATTGGTTTACATTGTAACTTGTCCTATCAGGTTGCACTATAATCCCGTCTTTCAGTGACCATGTTACCGACGGTTCAAAAATTGTTTCCTTTGTATACTAATAGAAAAATATGATCATCAACATATACAAACATGTAGATATGTGTGCATATATGTATACTGTTAGTAATAACTGAGAGGGGGGGGTGAATCAGTGGCCTCAAAAATTTATCCTTTTAAACTTCAATCCACCAATTAATACACCTCAAATTATTAAGTCCCTACAAGATGTATGCCATTGAAATACTTGTAACAAATGACTATCTGTCAGTTTACCTTGTCTGTCCTTCTTCTCCTTGATAATCGATAAGCAGTAAAACTTATTTACCGATGCTCAGTAAATATGCAGAGTATACCAGTCAATCCATAAATGCATATGTGAAATGTAAAACACTAAAGTAATAAACCATACACACATAACACAAGGCTTTTAACGTGGAAACCCTGTTAAGAGAAAAACCACTGGGACCGGTACCCCAAATTTTCACTCTTCTGAAGTGAGCCCTGTTAGGAGCCAACCCTATTAAAGGTTACAAACACACTATTAAGTGTGACCTTGTTAGAGGATTTTTATATACAAATTGTCACTAAGTATCTGGCATCTATGCTACCATCCTTGAATCAGTCTCATGACTGTCAATAGGCTTTATGCTAATCTTACTACCATCCTTGAATCAGCCTCCTTCTTAGACTGTCAATAGTCTTTAGGTAAGACCAATGCTACTATCATGAGTCAACCTTTTTGGTAATCTGTCAGGATATACCTCAAATATAAAAGACTGTTAAGTCCTTCTCTGTTAAGAGACTTAATGCTTCAATGGTTAAACTGAAACACAATGACCTGTTTCTAATGCAGCTTTGAATTGCAGATATTTAGATCTATTTACGTACAATACCTTTCTGATCAATGTATCAATTCTATTCCTTTATTCTTCATTCTTTCTGCTCTGTGATGCTGTGCTTCACTATGTGTCGGTGTCTACAGAATTCTTTAGCTCTTCCTTAGCTTGATTGATCAGGACTGTATGAAGTTTAACCTTCATCAGTTTCTCTTCAGCATCTTCTATCAATTCACTCCCCCATGTATCTGATTGCTTGCGAAAATGAATTATGCTTGTCTCTTATATATACATGATATTCCTTTATTCTTGGTTCTTGATTTTTGGTGTGAAAAACAATCCAGCCAAATTGATTTACGACTTTAACTCCTGATTTATCTCGTAGTTATCTTCTTGCCAGCTGTATAAATCTTCTTTAAATCATTTACTTAACTGTGGTCAAATAAAACAAAATAAAACAACCAGTTAAGTCTATCCTTAAGCTCTACTAGCTAGATATTTTTTCATTTTTTGATCTCTCTATTTTGTCGGTCAATTCTGTAGTTTGTCGCCTGTGACAACTTCCAGTTCCGTCAGTACAACTTTAGTTAGCTTCAGGATCTCTGTCCATCGGGCATCATTGGATCTTTGCTCATCAGGCAACACTATTTTTATCTCGTCAGACATCCTTTAACTTTACTTCATTGGGAAACACTGTCTTCTGATCGTCGGGTATTACTATGACTTTATCTCTCTCTTTACCAATGGTGTGCACTCCGCCAGTGTAGTCTATCACTTGGTGAATACTTGAATTTTATGCATTGCTGAAATCATAACCTCTGTTCTATTGATTCTCTAAAGTCTTTGGCATTATGTATATGACCATACAGATGATATCAAGTTGACATCAATGAAAATACAAACCATTAACTGATTTAATGTCTTGCATCATCTTCAACTTAACATTATCAAACATTCAATCAGTTACATGTCATCAATCTCTCCCTTTGGCATTGATGGCAACATACTATATTATCACACTATACTATTTCTAATACAATATGAAATACAATTTGAGATTCATCAAATTACCAAACAATTTTTTTTGATAACTGATAAAAATGTTTGACCGCCGGTAAGCTCTGTGTTAGCTTAGATTTGATTCTTACAGATTTCATAAATCTTCTTCTGATGTGTTGTGACCTCTGTTGGTGTCAATTTTTCTTTTCTTCTTTGATGTCTCTGTCTTGTATTTGCAACTTTTATACAAATACTCTCCCTATGGATATGATCTCTCCCTGTTTGGAGTAATCTAATAATGAATAGTTTCTGATGATAATATAGATATATTCTCTCCCTTTGACATTAATGCCAAACAAATATGTTCACAGATATCTGAAATTCTGTCAAACAATTTCTTCTATCCATAATATATTCCTTGAATTTCCCTTATCCATCATATAACAATTTTCTCTGGTGCTTGGTTCTAATATATACCTTTTTGTATATAGATGTGGCTTTGAAGTTTAGCTTCTGCTTGCATCAATCATGAATGATATTCTGATAATATATGGCTGATGCAGCTTTCAGTCCTTTTACTAACTGTTAGACATGGGCTTGTCCCCTATTCTTTTCCTCAGGTACTCAAATGTATCCTTGGGCAGTGGCTTGGCGAAGATATCAGCCAATTGTTCTTTTGATTGCACATATTCAAGTATCACCTCTTTTTCTTGAACTTATTCTCTTAAATGATGATACTTGATGGAAATGTGTTTAGTCTTTGCATGCATGAATGGATTCTTGGAAATATTTATTGCACTAGTGTTATCACAATAGATAACTACTGGTTCTATGATTTTCATATGCATACCTTCCAGCAACTGTTTGATCCATGCAATATTTGAACAGTTTACAGCATCAGCAACATATTCTTCTTCTGCAGTAGACTGAGAGATGCATCCTTGCTTCTTGTTAATCCATGTGACAAGTCTGTCACCCATAAAGATTGCTCCTCCAGTTGTGCTCTTCCAGTCATCAAGATTTCTAGCCCAATCAGCGTCGGGTAAACACTTTCAATTTAAATTTGTCTTCCCTTCTATACCATAAGCCAACTTCCTCAGTATTCTTTAGATATCTTAGGATTCTTTTCACAGCAGTCATATGTGATTCCCTGGGGTTAGCAAAAAGTCTAGCAACAATCCCTACTGCATGTGCAATATCTGGTCTAGTGTGTACAACATACATGAGTTTCCCTATCATTGATCTGTATAGAGTCTGATTTACCTCTGTTGTCTTGTCTTCCTTTGTTAATTTG
>MU226793.1:2023295-2042763 GCA_018584345.1 Thuja plicata
AATGAAATCAGTCTACCAATCAGGCTATCAAGAGTGACTGTATTATTTTCTACTACTCTCATTTCTTGAATAGCAGAGACTCTAATAGCATAAATAGGCAATAAGGTTCTTAGGATTTTACTTACCACTGTCTCCTCTTCAAGTGTACCTCCAACACCTCGTATAGCATTGACTATTTTTATTCTTGTGCGGTACTGTGTGATGTTTTCACCTTCTTTCATTCTGAGATCATCAAACTTTCCTCTAAGGCTTTCTGCCTTGGCTCTCAGAACATTTTCATCACCTCCATGTACAATTTTCAACTTGTCCCACATTGTTTTAGCATTTTTGCAATCTTTGACATCCTCAAATTCAGCATCAGAGAGTGAGGCTAAAAGATCTATAACCATGCAATTATGTTCATGCTTTACTCTTAATTGATCTACTGTCAATGGTCCTGTAGGCAACACATATGCAGTATCTAAGTATTGAGTAATATCATTGCCAATACCTGATAAGTGAATCTTTATCCTTCTTTTCCATGAAGCAAAGTTGTCCTTGTTCAACTTGGGCACATCTTGTCTATTCATCTTATGATCTTTACTTAGGTCTTGAAACCTTCCTTCTAAGCACACAAGCTCTGATACCAATTGTTAGTAATAATTGAGAGGGGGGGTGAATCAGTGGCCTCAAAAATTTATCCTTGTAAACTTCAATCCACCAATTAATACACCTCAGATTATTAAGTCCCTACAAGATGTATGCCATTGAAATACTTGAAACAAATGACTGTCTATCGGTTTACCTTGTCTGTCCTTCTTCTCCTTGATAACCGATAAGAAGTAAAACTTATTTACCGATGCTCAGTAAATATGCAGAGTATACCATTCAATCCATAAATGCATATGTGAAATGTAAAACACTAAAGTAATAAACTATACACATATAACACAAGGATTTTAATGTGGAAACCCTCTTAAGGGAAAAACCACTGGGACCAGTACCCCAAATTTTCACTCTTCTGAAGTGAGCCATGTTAGGAGCCAACCCTGTTAAAGGTTACAAACACACTGTTAAGTGTGACCTTGTTAGAGGATTTTTATACACAGATTGTCACTAAGTATCTGGCATCTACACTACCATCCTTGAATCAGTCTCATGACTATCAATAGGCTTTATGCTAATCTTACTACCATCCTTGAATCAACCTCCTTCTTAGACTATCAGTAGGCTTTAGGTAAGACTGATGCTACTATCATGAGTCAACCTTTTTGGTAATCTGTCAGGATATACCTCAAATATAAAAGACTGTTAAGTCCTGCTTTGTTAAGAGACTTAATACTTCAATGGTTAAACTGAAACACAATGACCTATTTCTAATGCAACTTTGAATTGCAGATATTCAGATCTATTTACGTATAATACCTTTCTGATCAATGTATCAATTCTATTCCTTTGTTCTTCATTCTTTCTCCTCTGTGATGCTGTGCTTCACTATGTGTCGGTGTCTGCAAAATTCTTTAGCTCTTCCTTAGCTTGATTGATCAGGACTGTATGAATTTTAACCTTCATCAGTTTCTCTTCAGCATCTTCTATCAATTCACTCCCCTGTGTATCTGATTGCTTGCGGAAATGAATTATGTTTGTCTCTTATATAGACATGATATTCCTTTATTCTTGGTTCTTGATTTTTGGTGTGAAAAACAATCCAGCCAAATTGATTTATGACTTTAACTCCTGATTTATCTCGTAGTTATCTTCTTGCCATATGTATAAATCTTCTTTAAATCACTTACTTAACTGTGGTCGAATAAAACAAAATAAAACAACCAGTTAATTCTATCCTTAAGCTCTGCCAGGTAGATATTTTGTCATTTTCTGATCTCTCTGGTCTGTCGGTCAATTCTGTAGTTCATCGCCGGTGACAACTGCCAGTATTGTCAGTACAACTTCAGTTAGCTTCGGGATCTCCATCCGTTGGGCATCATTGGATCTTTTCTCATCGGGCAATACTATTTTTAGCTCATCGGGCATCCTGTGATTCTGCTTCGTCGGGCAACACTGTCTTCTGATCGTTGGGTATCACTGTGACTTTATCTCTGTCTTTACCGATGGTGTGCACTCGACCGGTGTAGTCTGTCACTTGGTGAATACTTGACTTTTATGCATTGTTGAAAGCATAACCTCTGTTCCATTGATTCTCTAAAGTCTTTGGCATTATGTATATGACCATACAGATGATATCAAGTTGACATCAATGACAATACAAACCATTAACTGATTTAATGTCTTGCATCATCTTCAACTTAACATTATCAAACATTCAATCAGTTACATGTCATCATATACATGTAATTGTAAGTGTAACATATGCACACACACACACACACACATATGCATACGCATACGCATACACATACACATACATATATACATACATGCATTTATCTATGTATACACATGCATATATATGTATGCATGCATGCGTATTTATGTATATATGCATACATAAAATATAACATTTGACTTTGTCAAATTTACAAATGTTCACATATACACAAACTATCAACATGTACTAAGAAAACAACTAATAAATCTTACATTGTTAGCATATGCATACATTTAGCTCATCTAATATGAATAAATTTCATTGTTTGAATATCATATAAATCATAATATTAACTAATGTTACTTTTATTAAATACTCACTACTCACATTTAGCTCAAAATTAACTACTATTCATAGTTCCAAACTCACGCTAATATTCAAGTTGATAGCACCTTTACCACCCATTATTTATTTCACTTAACTATTGAGATGTCCTTAAAATTCATATTTAAAGATTAAAATATGAAATTAGGATTAGTGTAAACATGTACAACCAAAATTAATTTTAATTAAAATCAACTAACTTTATGACGATTCCTAGAAATTATCTAGTGCAAGCATAAAAATGTCATGTTGTTAATCATCTCTGAATAAAATAGAAAACATAATTGTGTGATTAGCATTTGATCAAATATTTCAAATCGCATTCTTAATTATATTAAAATCCATGTCCTAAATGAAATTATTTGTATTCAGTATTCATACTCATCATATAAATTAATATAATACCAATTTTAACTTGATTTCCCTATAATGATTAATTTTAATCTTAATACTTAAATACATTTACTTGTATGTCACTATTTACATATAGCAACAGAGTTTATGTCGACTTAAAAATAGAATACTTAAATTATAGAATTAACTTCCTACTTCAAATAGTAGAAGGGAAACAATTAACTCTATTATACAATCAAATGTTAGAAGTAGTCCATATATAATACTGAAAACTAACAATTAACATTATATTTATTAAGCCAAAAGAGTGCAACCAAGGTTGCAACATTGTTGGTGCTCCCCGTAATAAGTTTGGAAGAATTATAATATTTTATAAATGCATTCAAGAAAATAGTTCGTTGTTAGAGCATGAACAAGACCTTTGTGGTGTGCTCTCTAGCGAATGGAAGTTCATTGTGATGTATAAGAGACCTCCATGGCCGTCACATTCAATGAACCTATTATACTTCAAACACCTTTTAGTGGCAAGCTCACCATAGAGAGCTGAAAATTTATGTTCTCGGCATCATCACTTTCTTTTCTATATTTAATCCGTGAAACACCTCAAATGTTTTTTTTTTTTATTAAGTTTATTTTAATATTGACGTTATCAATGATTTTATTGAAAATATTTACTTCTTATACTTTAATTTGTTATTGTTATCTTTAAGTTAATTTAAAAAGCTAATATTGACAAGTAATTTTGTATTATTTAATTCATTATTAAAGTTAAAAGATTTGATACAATAATTTTTTATTTTATTTTTTATTTATCAATTGATAAGAGTATATTTAAGATGAATAATATAAACAATATAATTTCTTTTCTTAGTTAATGATTTTATCATCTTTTATGGGTTTTTGTAATGTTTTTCAGTAATCTAGTGTTTTGCTCATATTTTCATAAAGAAATTTTATTAAAGTGTGTTGCTTGAGGTTACCACTCCCATAGTTACTACATCTATGAGCACCGTCTTATATTAGTACTTCATTGCATGGCATAGTGTATTTCATATGCAAGGCATGCTCATGACCATTTTCCATATTCTTTTATCGCTCTCCTTTCTTGTGCACACTTTTGGACATGTCCCTTATACAAATTATCAATATCACGTCGTATCACATGTGCAAATGATGTGTGAATCTATGTTCTATTACTATTAGTGTGATGGTTTTTGGGTTCAAAGTATTGACTATGCTTTGTTAAGTTTTTCTTCCATGATGAGCTATGAAAATTATAGTAATGGGAAGCCTTGTGATAATGAAACTTAAGAATTCCTCATATAGGGACCTAAATTTGATGCTAAAGACTCAAGGGAAAAGTGATCAATATGTTTAATGAATAATCCATCAAAGAAAGATCAATCAATTGTAGACTTTCTAAAAATAAATATTCTTATAAAACCAGAAAGATCAATAGAATGTAGTCTTTCCAATAATAAAGAATCATATAAGGCCAAACATACTAATTAAAAGAAAAAATGTTTACTATTGAGCTTTTTCATTCGTATCCTTAAAATGTGAACAACCCAAATTAATAGTAGTACATTAATGTTGTGGTTCAGTTGGTGCTAATGTATCTTACCTACTTAAACCCATACTATTTCCAAAATAACCAATATTCTATAAAAGGGAACAATATTACCACATTAATGAGATAATTAGGAACAAGACTATCACAATCAAAATTAGAACTAGACTCAAATCTAAAAGTAAGAGTGTTCTTATCTATAAAGACATCCTTGCAAATAATTGAAAATGGGTGATCATTGATAGAAAGATCCATGTATAAAGGAGGATTCCTACAATCTCTATTATTAACTTTTTGTTCCTTACCAAATTAATGTGCAAAAGTGAGAGAATCACAATCATCCTCAAGATTTACAATGAAGTGTAGATAATGGAGATGAAGTTCTTGGTGATGTAGTATCTATTTCACATTAATTGTGTCCATGAAATATATATTACAAATATTGAAATCACATGACTTATCAATGAAATATTTTTTCATTTGATCATCTTCATACTTATTCACTCTTAAAATTATTCCAATACACAAGCCTAAGAATAAGGACTATTTTTCAGGAGTAGTATTAGAAATAATGGTAATATTAGCTAAAACCTACCTTAAAACATCTTTACATATCTTAGATGAAACATTGAATTCCAAAGGAAAAAATTGGTTTACATTAATCTTAACAGTTAATAGATTAAATCATATCCCTTATGATATTGTTCATCAACTTTGGCGGAGAGGGTAATTTTGGATTTTTAAATGATAAATTTAGTGAGTGAGATGTAACATTCTAACTTCTAGTCATTTTTTGATGTGTGTGTCCACTTTTATGGTAACTATATGGATAATTATAGCATAAAGGTAGGTATATCTTGAGGAAGAAATCATTTAACATGAAAGGAAGGACATTTAAGGATTCATAATTTTTGTGAATATTAGAATAAATTATACGAATAGGATAATCATGACATTGATGAGTAACTCTAGAATGCAAATATCGCATGAATGAGGGAGAATAATTAAAATAAATAGTGTCATGGACATTAATATGGACAAATCCCTAAGGCTCTCAAAGGTTTGGGTCACATTATAAGAATAAAATAGTAGAGTACCATGTCAATCACTCCATACCATACTGTAATAAAATATGAAAAGATATCAAATAATTTGTAAAAACTACTGATCTAACATCAAATACATGTAAATAAAATCTTTTCATCTAAATAAAAGAATTTTAATAGTTATTATGAAAAATAACCTAGGGAATAATAACTAGTTTTGCAAGAGCGCCATTACAAAGAATGGTGGTCTTAGCTAAATCCTACCTTTAGTGGTTTAAGATGAAGCATAAAATTACAAAGTAAAATTTTAGTTGAATTATTCTTCAATTTTGGTTATATATGTTGTGGTTTTCTTCCTAAACTAAAGAGGAGGTAATAAATTTGGATTTTTGGATGACAAAGATAGTGTGTGAGATGTAATAATATGACATCTAGTCAATAGATTATGTGTGTCCATGATGCAATGCCAAGGTGAGAGAATCCCCAAAGGAGATGTCTAACCTCACAGCAAGAGTCAACACAACGCACACACAAGAAACTTGACAACATAAGATGCAAGAAACACTTTATTGATCATTATTTATCCAAACAAGCTCTAGGCTATAAGGCCTTCCCGGTTACAGCCACATACAAACAACTCTAAGATCTAGATCAAAAGATCCCGACAAGCTTCAGGTCAATATCCCACTACTATACCTTCTTCCCTTCACTAACTTCCTTCTTCTTACCCCTCTAACATGAAACCATGCCCTACATTTATACAAAATCACGACCACAAGTCAGCACAAAAAATAACATTCTCCAAAGAAGGAAATATCTTACAAATACAGGTCCATTCCTATACAAACATAACATAAGAAGAAGGGATCACATGGAACATTCCATGAAGGAACCACAATCCACACGCTAAGATCACAATAGCTAAGAATCCCACAATCTCAATCGCAACACGAATCTCTAGGAAAGTCAACGCTAGTCATGAACAGGTTACCCTCGGCAAGGATGAGAAAGAAATCTCACCACGCGATCAACCCAAAGAGATGTAAACATAGTAAAATGATCCAAGAACACTCCAAAACAAGAATCCATGAGCACAAATCCCAATTCACACAGAAGCCTCGATCACACTCCAACTTGTCAACCCAATCAAAAGAACAGGAAAACAAAGACTACCCTATCACTGAATCCTCCATATCTTGAATAATATAACACCAAATAAGGAGCGATCATAGAACAAAATCCCAAGCACTATCAAGAACATGTCGGTACGAATGCAAAAACTAAAGATCCAAATGGACCAACCACACCAGAAACACAGAAACTACTTTCTATAACCCAAACTCATAGAATGATACAAGATTGCTAGTAGACCAAGGATGCTCATGCATCAAACACCCCAAGTGACTAAATATTTTCCATAAGAGCAGCTCATGAAAATATTAAGACAGAGATCCCATGTTCATTCTTAATCCACATATTCTCCGCATCTACTACTTGCACTATCATTTCACCCTTCTCAGTCAAGTACTGCAAATGAATTTGTCTATCATTCTTCCACTCATGCATTCTACTTGAACCAGATGTATCAAGAGGACAAGATCCCAACTGGGTCTTCTTATGTTTCTTTTTACCACTAGTACCCTCTGACTTTTTTTTAGATCTATGAACCTTAATGTATGTACTAACCTCTACGGTCACCTCATATCTCTTTCTAATGCTCAAGTTCCTCATTCCTTTATCTTCATCCTTCAAACGAATCAAAGTAAATTTATGTCCATCTTTCAGGATAGTAATGAAATATCTTTTACAATCATGAATAGCCTCTCTATTATACTGACAAGGTCTTCCAAGTAAAACATGACCCGAACTCATATTCACAATGTCACATAACCCTTAATCCTTATAAGGACCAATGTGAAAACTTACCATGCACTGTTCCTTAACCTCTACTACATGATCTTCCCGTAACCAACTAATATTATTAGGGAAAGGATGTTTCAACCTCTTCAAACCAAGCTTATGAACCATCTCCTCAAAAATCAAGTTATCAGTACTTCCTCCATCAACAATCACCTTACAACATTTACCACCAAACTTACATGTAGTCCTGAACAAATTTTGCCTTTCACAAGGATCATCTTGCTTCTTGGTCAACAATGTCCTTCTAAGCATAACATTCTCACCACCCTCAAGTTCATCCATTTTATCAACAATAACAGGATCCTCTTGAGCCACAAAAATCTATTTACACTTAAAAGCTCTATGTCCATTATGTCCACACTTAAAAGAAGTTCCTTTAAACCAATTCTTGTCATCTCTCTTTCAAACGTCAGTCCTAGGTGCAACCAATTTAACTTCTTCAACGGGCTTATCTTTCTCCTTCACATGTTTATCTTTTCCTCTGAAGTTACCTTGATTTCTCTTCTTCAACTTATCTTCGGCCTTCAAAGCATACTGATAAGCATCTTCAACTATACCAATCTTCAACATACTCAACTCATCTTGTATGTTATATCTTAGACCATTAACATATCCAACAATCTTTTCTTTAGTCAACTCTCTATGTCCAGATCTAATGGTCAACTTGTAAAACTCCTTAGTATAATTGTTCACACTGAGATGTTTTTGCTTTAGATTCTGCAACTTGTTAAACAATTCCAATTCATAATCCTCGGGTATGAACTTGGCTTTCAATTTAGTAACCATCAGCTTCCTTCTAGTAATCTTTAATTCTCATTCATCTTCTCTATTCATCTGCAACTCCTTCAACCAAAGAGCAGCATGTCCTTTTAACTTAGTATGTGCCAATGTAATGCTCAAAGGATAACAAATGTCTTCAAGCTCAAAGTAGTCTTCTAGCTCTCCTATCTAATCAGTTATGTCTTCAGGAATCAATGTGCTTGAGAAATTAGATACTTCCATTGTATGACTAATATTCAGTCTAGCCATAGTTCTCATCAACCTATCAGATCCATCTTCATTAGTAGACCTAACAATATCTCAAAATTCAAATTCATCAGCAGCTTCCTCATAAGCATCTTCTATTCTAGGACCTCTTTGTAATCCAAAAAAAACATTTCTGATATATTCCATGACTTCATTCCTTAATTTAGTCATTTCATTATGAATTTCATCTCGCAAATCCTCTTTTATCCAATCAATCATCCTAGGGTTTAGTCTTCTAGGAAGCATCTTCAAAACCTTAAGTGCAACTGCCTCTGATCAACGATTTGTTCCTCAAGGGAATACCAAGAACCACAACACCGTACAACAAATCCAAGTTCTGAACACCTTGTACAACCCTTAAGTTAATGTGAGCTAGATCTTCACTCTAGCACCTTACAAACAACTTCTCTGACAAATCACAATCTCAGGAACATGAGTTTACAAACACCACTAGCATCAAACCTTTCTCTAATTTTTATTTCTACTCGGATACCATTAGATGTAGTGCCAAGGTGAGAAAATCCCCAAGGGATATGTCCAACCTCACAGCAAGAGTCAACACAGTGTAAGACAAGAAACTTGACAATATAAGATGAAATAAATGCTTTATTGATCATAATTTAACCAAACATGCTGGGTTGTAAGGCCTTCCCAGTTACGGACACATACAAACATCTCTAAGATCTATCAAAAGATCTCTACAAGCTTCAAATCAATAGACCACTTCTATACCTTCTATCCTTCACTAACTTCCTTCTTCTTACTCTTTTAACACAAAACCATGCCCTGCATTTATAAAAAATCATGACCACAAGTCGACACAAAAGATAATATTCCCCAAAGTAGGAAACATATCACAAATACACGTCCATCCCTATACAAACATAACATAAGAAGAAGAGATAAGATAGAACATTCCATGAAGGAACCACGATCCACACGCTAAGATCGCAATGGCTAAGAATCCCACAATCTCGATCGCAAAACAAATCTCCAAGTAAGTCAACACCAGTCATGACCACATCACCCTCAGCTAGAAAGAGAAAGAAATTTCAACACGTGATCAACCCCAAGAGATGCGAACATAGGAGAATGATCCAAAAACACTCCAGAACAAGAATCCACGAGCACAACTCCTAATTCACACGAAAATCTCAATTACACTCTAACCTGTCAACCCAATCAAAAGAACAAGAAAACAAAGACTGCCCTATCATAGAATCCTCCATATCTTGAACAAGATAACACCAAATAAGGAGTCATCACAGAACAATATCCAAAGCACTATCAAGAACATGCCAGTACGAACGTAGGAGCTAAAGATCCAAATGGACCAACCACAACAAAAACATAGAAATTGTTAACTATAACCCAAACTCACACAATGATGCAAGATTGCTAGCAGACCATGGATGCTCTTGCATCGGTCCAACTCTATGAAAAATCTACAGATTATTTGTGACACTTAATAAAAAGTAAGTATATCCTTTGGAGAGTATTTTTAGCATGAAAACTAGGACATTATGATACATAAATATTATAGAAATACAGTGACCATGAGACATAGGAATGGTTCTCAAAGGTGAGATATCATGTATAATGAGGGATAAGAATTCAAATAAATTAACATAAAATGTTATTGATGGATAACTAAGCCACTTAGAGGTATGACCACTAGAATAATAAACTAAGAAAGAAACCATGTGCATCACCATATAGGCCACATGTAAAGATATAAAATAAAGTAAGCATATAATATAGTAAATTATAATTAGTAATATAATTTGCATACATATAAATGCAATATATTTGTCGAGGCTAATGAAATCATCGTAATTCTATTCAATACGATCAAGAATAATAACTATTATAGTAGGAGTGACATTAGAAAGACTAGTGATCTTAGATAAACCCTCTCTTTAGAGGTTTTAGATAAAAGATCAAATCCTAGGGAGAAATTTTAGATGCACAAATCTTAAATTTCAGTTTATTTAAATTTATCTACTATGGTATTTTTATCAACTTAGGAGGTTGGAGTGAGTCGGGATCATTGGATGAAAAAAAGTAGTGGGTAATATGTATAATTTTATTCCCTAGTATTTATTAATATATTATGAAAAATAATTTGATGATATATTTGATGAAATGCAAACATACATAATAACTCCCTCAACTTACTATCAACTACTAGACATAACAATGTAGTCAATTAGGTTTTATGCCAACATCTCCCCCCTAATACATTTTTCTGAGATCATCAAATTCACCTTGATCTAGGGACCCCACCTTAAGACTTACACAATAAAATTTGCTAATTACATAAATGAATACATATTTTTGAGATAATATATCTTTGAAGAACCAAACTTTGAATCAAATGGAACTCCCCCAAGTTGCCTCATGACCCTCGTAAAGGTGTAGCTCTCAGTTGAATCCTTGAACTCTTAGTCCTAAACTCTCAAATCACAAACACTGCGTTATTCAAGAAAAGTATCCTCCAAACTATCCTTTGACCCTTGGAAGGGTATATTAAATTTTTATCACAATCTCATGAACTCTCTAGGTAACCATCTATACCCAAGCTCTTCACCAAGCTCTAGACCTATCTCCAAATCATAACATTCCCAATACATGTATTCTTAAAATCTATCAACAACACCAAGGAAAAAAGAAAGCATGAAAGAAAAACCAAAAATGTTTCTCATACAAGTACCATCTCAAAACGAAAAGCTAACTTGAGATGGTAGAAATTCTCCATCCTCTAATGTCGCTAGCCTCCAAGAATAACCATATTACACTTTATCCATTTCTAGGTGAGCCTTTAGAGGATTTGTCCTCAACACAAGCAAAATTAACATCATTTGATATATAGGAACCACTATGATAATCTATCTTCAATTGGTTGATCAATGCATGTTGGGCTCGTTTCCCTTTCTCTGAATCAAAACCACACAACCTAATCCAACACTTCAACAAATGTAACATGCAAACCTCTTGAAACCTATGATATTTGGTGTTTCCAAAGTGATTCAATCCTATTGAATAGACCAAATAATTTTCCTAATAAAACAAACTTTAAGAACATATTAAATAATCTTCTAACAAATCCAAATTGAATTTGAACTCTAAGTTTTACAGCCTCAAAAAATCCAGTGTAATATCCACAATAAACTCTATTTTTCAAAACAATATTCTATACGGATCAAGCTCTTCACTTTAATTCATACTCAAGCCCTCCAATATCTAAGTAACATTTTTTTGAAATATTCAGAAAAGTCAAACTTATAAACACATTGATGCCTGTGTCAAAAATTAATCACCAGCATCTAAACAAGCACATTATATATTCTCCCTTCGAAAACTATTTCCTCGATAACAAACGAAATATCGACTTTATGCAATATTCATTTACTTTATAAACTACGTGGAAACCCTAAACTTATTCAAATGCAATCCCAATATTATTTCCGCCCTCTAACACAGATAAATCCATGAAGTTTTGAAAAACTCACGCCTTCTTCCTATGTGCTTCTAGTGTTTTCTCCTTTTACGCCTATGTCTTCATATAACTTCGTCGCAGCTGCTACACTTCCGACAAATTCTTCTTCATTCTGCCAGGTGCTTCTACGCTGCACATCTCAAGTGATCTGGAAAGATTGAGTTGCCACACTGGACAGAGATATTAAAAAGAACGACATTCAAGAAACTTGCGCCTTATGATTCTTATTGGGACTATGTTAGAGTAGCATCTATGGCAAGGAAAATCTATTTAAACTAAGGAATTGGAGTTCAAACTTTCCAGCTTTCCACCTCAGATTACTCTAATTTCTCATTTACTGACTATTCAATGAATGGATTACGAAAGGTGGTTTACTCCAATTCATGATGCCATTGATTCTGTAAACTGCTTCACGCCATGAGCTTGGATATCTCTAAATGATAATCAACTTCTCCATTGCAACAGGTTTTAGATCCTCCTGATACTATGTAGATATCATTCCTCGCGATCAAACACATCTGCAAACTTATTGTTCACGTGCTAGGCACATAAGCGGCTCTGATATCTAATGACATGAAAAATGACTTTATCTTCTATTTGATGAAATACAAAATTAAATATATAAACAAGGGGTAGTTAGTATAACAAGGCAGTTGTTATCTAGGCTGGATTAATATGCTGTTAATTCTGTTCTAGTTAGCTTTTTCTGTACCTCGGGCCAGCACCCTCTCGCTGCTGCTTAATTCAAAAACAAGGCAGTTGCAATAACTGCCTTAAATGCCTATCAAATTACTATGAACTCTTAGACATAACAATGTAGTAAATTAAGTTTTACATCAACATTTGATTTTGAAGGAGCCATGAAACTCTTTACAAACAGATTTTGAGGAGGATCTGGACCTTATCTAAATAAACATCTGCAAGTGAGAGATCATTACAAAACAACAGCCAATGACCAGCACACAAACAACAACCTAAAATGTAACCATCAAATCATGAATTGCAAAAACAATAGGGTAAAGCCGCACAACTCAAATCATAGGGTTTTTAAAGGCTCCATTTAACCTTAAACATGAAACAAGGGTTTTTCATGCTCCCTTAACCTGAGCTATGGGTTTCGGCAACGCTTCCATAAGAAAGACGCCATAACCACATAGTGTAAAAAAAAGAACCTCCCAAACAAAGAGGACACAAGAAGAAAGGTTTTTAGTGGCTCCCCAAACCAAGAAGATAGGTTGTAACATGGCACCCACAACCAAAGCACTGGGTTTTAGCAAGGCCCTCAAAACCTTAACATCTAGACACAAAAATAAACTGGCATCAGACTTTCCTAGAACCAGAAGAATTTCAACAACTACCAAAAGTCTACCAAAGGTCAAGGGGTTTTTGAAGGCTCCCCAAACCTTGAAGCAGGGAAAAAACACAACACACATAGCCCACAATCATAACAAAGAAAAGGCTCTCTAGCCAAACATCCAAACCCTACTTGCATAATCTCTCTCTACTTCAAAAGGAGAGGTATCCATCTCTAAAGGATCAGGAGCAAGGAGGAACAGTCGAAAGAGAAGCCACCCTTGAACCATTCCTACATTTGAGTAACCAAAGATAGGAAAAACACACACCAACCATGACGCAGCCAAGGCTGGAGGATCCAAGAATAGACAGTCCAACCTTGTAGCCCATCAACAATCACAACAAAATTCACAAATAACACAGAGGTAGAAAATCAACATAGAAGTTTTATTATGTCAAACAGAAAATTACATCCAACATGTCAGGTTGTAAGGTCTTCCTGGTTATGGCCAAATACAAAGAATTCACACTAAGATCTATCACAAATCTTCTGCAAGCATCAGGTCATTTACCTTATGCCAAACATACAATTTCTACCACAACTTCTCATATCTAACACACAGATCTTTCCTCTAATTTGCCCCCCAAAACAAAGAATAGAACACTACTTAAATAAAAGAGGCAACCAACAGGTCGGCTTAAAAGATCCACAAAATCTAACATTGGAGAAGCCACCAACCCAGATTTAGGTCCACACAATCCCCAATGAGAGATCCACAAATAATGTCCCGACCAAAATTAACTGCACAAGTCGGCCCCCAGATCCCACAAATAAAACACAGTCGGTCATATAAGTCACCAAGCATCAGAAACCCACTCGATGAAAAAGATAGTCGAACAACAAAAAACTCACTCGGTGAAACCACCGAGTCAACAGCAACCCACTCGGTGAAGCCACTAAGAAAAATAGTTACCAAGACCAAGTAGTGACCAAGCAACTGTCTACCAAGCAACTTTCAACTGAGGGTCTCCACCAAGCCACCGAACTCCAAAAAGAAAAAAAAACATGTTTTTGTTTGATACAAGATTGCCAAGAATCCTAGGATGCTCCTGCATCAGACACCCCAGGTAAAAAGAAGATGTTCCTCAAAGGAATCCCGAACATCTTAAGGGAAGCAGAACAAGTATTCCATACTTTTTCTTATCCCATACATCCTCTTGTCCTTCATTCCATGTCTTCACTTTGTCCAAATTCTGCAAGTTCATTTGTCCTACACTCTTCTCAGATCTCCTTTTTGCAACCGATAGTTACTGACTTCGACCATCCCCTGTCTTCTTTTTCTCTCTTAGTGTGCTTCTGATACCATCAGTATTTTGGTTAACCACATCCTCACCAAACTTACTAACTAACTCGGTACCATCTGAATATCTCTATCTAATAAATGCCAAGATATGTTGTACCAACTTACTCAAAATTTTCATTTGTTTCTTAATCTCTACAAGTTACTCAAATTTACCACTCTCCTTAACTCTTTCCTTCACTTCCTCCTTCATTTTACTCATAAGAATAGGTTCATCAATTCTCTGCTCCTCATGTCTTCCAATGATACTCAGACAACATCTGATAACTCCACATCTTCTAACTCCTGCTTCCTGCAAAGGTATCAATTTATGCTCGGAACCTCCCTTCCTAACCACAGGTATTAACATGACCATCAAACATAGTATATCTTTCATATTGTCAAGGTCTTCCAAGCAATAGGTGACAAGCATCCATAGACAACACATCACATAATATCTCATCGTGATAAGCACCAATCTTGAAATTAACTAGGCAATGCTCTTCTATCCTAACCTTAGACACATCTTATATCCAACTAATTTGATAAGGATTATGATGTTTCCTCCTTTCCAACTTCAATTTACTAACCATCTCTCCTGAAACAAAGTTCTTAGAACTTCCATCATCAATTATAATATTACATACCTTATCCTTGCACTTACATCTAGCTCTAAATAAATTCCTCCTTTGCACTGGTTCACTATGCCGTCCATGGTAGTTAGTGCAATTCTTCTTTTAAGACATTGAAAAGCCCTATGAACTCACTTCTCCCTCTTCCTCTTTGTCCACCATTGTAGCTCCTAGTGACTTGACTACTAGCAGATCCTTTATCAGTCTGCTTAGGATTTTCTACCACATTACTCATAGATGTTGCTTCACCAGTCTTACCACCTTTGTTTCTGTTATTTTATCTTCCTTCAAACTTCTTTTTCAGATTTTCATCAATCTTTAATGTCATTTGATAAACATCTCCTATTATTGTCATTCAAACAATAAGTAACTCTTCTTGAATACTAGGTCTGAAGCCATATATAAACCTAGCAACATTTACTTTATCAGCTTCAGAATGACCAGTCCTAATCAAGATTCTATAAAACTCCTTAGTATACTCCTGCACTGATTTGTTTGTCTTCTTTAAGGCTTGCATCTTTTTGAACATCTCCAATTCATAATCCAATGGAATGTATTTCCTCTTTAGATTTTCAGCCATATGATTCCACCTAGTGATCTTTTCCTTTCCTCTCCTACTCCTTTCCAATTGAAGTTCTCTCCACCATATATTTGCATGACCCTTCAGTTGGCCTTTGTAAATTGACCTCAGTCAAGATCTTCTACTTCCTCATACTCGAAGTATTCCTCCATCTCATTAATCCAAATTATATATTCCACTAGCCTAAGGCTACTGGACAAACGTAGAAACTTCAATCTTAGGTATTTTCCCAATTTTAGACATAGCTTATAGAAATCAGGTCTCTTCTGGATCTCTGACTTCTTGTACAGCTTCCTCAAAATGTTCTTCTTCCTCAGATTCTTCATCACTATCTTGATCCTCTTTCGATACATTCTTTTTCCACAACTCCTCTTGTAGATCGTGTACTTGTTTCTGCAAAGCCCTAAAATATTCATGATTGACTTTCCCTGTAGGTTCCTCCTCTGTGATCTCACAATTTTTCTTTAGAGGCATCATCAATCCGCTAATCTCCAACAATGTAACCTTGCTCTCATACCATCTAATGCAGTCAAGGCCAGAGGATCCAAGAATGGATAGTCCAACCTTGTAGCCTGACAACAATCACAACAGAATTCACAAATAACACAGAGGTACAAAATCAACATAGAAGTTTTATTATCTCACACAGGAAATTACATCCAACATGTCAGGTTGTAAAACCTTTCTGGTTATGTGCAAATAAAAATAATTCACACTAAGATCTATCACATATCTTCTGCAAGCATCAGGCTATTTGCCTTTTGCCAAACATACAATTTCTACCCCAACTTCTCAGATCTAACACACAAATCTTTGGTCTAATTTGCCCCCCCCAAAACAAAGAATAGAACACTACTTAAATACAAGAGGCAACGAATAGGTCAGCCTAGAAGATCCAAAATATCTAATATTGGAGAAGCCACTGACCCAGATTTAGGTCCTCACAATCCCCAATGAGAGATCCACAATAAATGTCACGACCAAAATTAACTGCGCAAGTCGACCTCCATATCCCATGAATAAAACATAGTCGGTCAGATAAGTCACTGGGCATCATAAACCCACTCGGTGAAACAGACAGTTGGACAACAGAAAACTCACTTGGTGAAACCACTGAGTCAACAACAACCCACTCGGTGAAGCTGAACCATCAACACCCACTCAGTGAAGACACTAAGAAAAATAGTTACAGAGAATGAGTAGTGACCGAGTAACCTTCAACCAAGGGTCTCCAACAACCCACCGAACTCCAAAAATAAAAAAACATGTTTTTGTTTGACACGTGATCGCCAAGAATCCTAGGATGCTCCTGCATCAAACCAACAACCCCACTCTCTCATAAGGCATCTGACCACCTCCATTAGTGAATCCCTCACCTCAATAAGAATAAAAAGAGAGGAGGAATAACAAGGAGAAGACACGAACTAATCCTTAGCCACCAAAGGAATCCCCACCTCTAGAGGAGATGACTCCACCTCAAAAGGAATCATGCAGGGCTAGAAGAGGGAAAGAAAAAAGGTGGCTAGAAGAAAAGAAGGAAATACCACCACTAGAAACAAACATAGAAAAAACCCTTAACCAAAACCAAAAGGAACAAAGGGTGTGTCCTTGAAAACTAGCAGCAACCACCAAAGACCAACATTTGTTTATATGTGTGCTCAACTATAAGATCTCTATGGAATAAAAATGATATTAAAAGTACAAATATCCTAAATTGAGGAAATAATTTATAATGAAAGGCACACTATGGAGATAAATAAGCCATGTGGATAGTATTAGAATTAATTATAAGAATATGTAATACATAGGAATAGTGCTAAAAAATAAAATAGCATGGAGGGAGAAATACTAAAATAATTAGCATCATGGAATAGTATGAGTCACTCTCTTAGGAAATCAAAGGTATGGGAACTATAATAATAAAATAACAAAGCATATATGTGCATCACTCTAGGTCATACATAATCATTAAATATGAGTAAGAATGAAACAAAATATAATGGCTAGTAATCGAACATATTTAGCCAAAGACCAACATTTGTTGATATGTGTGTTCAATTATAAGATCTCTATGGAGCAAAAATGACATGAAAATTAGGAATATCCTTACTTGAGGAAATAATTTATAATGAAAGGCATGATGTGGAGATAAATAAGCCATGTGGATAGTATTAGAATTAATTATAAGAATATATAATACATAGGAATAGTGCTCAAAAATAAAATATCATGGAGGGAGAAATACTAAAACAATTAGCATCATGGAATAGTATGAGTCACTCTCTTAGGAAATGAAAGGTATGGGAACTATAATAATAAAATAACAAAGCATATATGTGCATCACTCTAGGTCATACATAATCATAAAATATGAGTAAGAATGAAACAAAATATAATGGCTAGTAATTGAGCATATTTGTTAAAGTAAATAAAATCTTAATTATTCTAGTAAATAGGCTCAAGACTAGAAACTACTATTGTACGACTTACATTAAAATAAATAGTGACCTTAGCTAAAACCTAAATCTAGATCATTCATAAAAGTTTATCAATTAAATTTAGCCAAAACCTAAATCTATGGGTCTCATTCAAAGTATCATAGTCTAATAAGGAATTTGAGCTAGATTATTCATAAAATTTTATCAATTAAATTATACCCCTTATGTTCATTTTTGTCAATATGGTAGACAAAAAATTATATTGTTAGATGACAAACTAGTGGGTGAGATGCAGAGTAACAAGGGGACGCGTCCCCCCCCCAAATCCCAAACGCACCCGGGACGGGGATGCACCCGGGACGGGGGGACGTCGTTCCCGCGTCCCCAGTGGCGCCACTATTCAGCCACCAATCATCGGGGACGCGGGGACGTCCCCACGTCCCCCTTTTGGGGACGGGAACTTCCAGCCGTCCCACTTTTGGGAACGGGAACTTCCAGACGTCCCTTGACCCCAAACGGGAACTTCCAGGCGTCCCCCATCAAAGCACATAAGAAAAGCAAAGTTTTTAAAAAAAGACAACATTTTTTAATTGCTAAGTGTGTCATTTTTTAACCCTAGGGAATGTGGGGCCCACTTCTAGGATGGAGGATGAGGATGCTTCAGATGCAGGGCTGGTTGGTGTTCCTTTCAGGGCTCTTGACCTTGGAGAGTCTGATAGTTCCGGTGATGATGAGTTTGCCNACCTCCCGAGGGACGATTAGAGGACTCCTTCACTACATTTTGGGCCTTCGCATTTTCATTTTGTAGTTTGTACTTGTTTTGATATTCATATCATGCTACTCAATGTAATCATAATTTTGATACTCATAACTTTGATAAATTGATACTCATAGAACTCTTCCATTTGCTGATTTGACTATTTTCTATGTTATTTAACTTATTGTTCCATACAATGTTCAAACTTCAATGCAATGTAGTATTTAGTTTTATAGTTTACTTTAGTCTTTCACTAAATGTCTTAGACTCTTATATTGTTATACATTTTTTTATAACTAGCATTTTAAGTACCACATGTAT
>MU226793.1:2042813-2058205 GCA_018584345.1 Thuja plicata
GCCGTCCCCAAATTGAGGCCCCTCTGTCCCCCCTGCCCGGAAACTTGTCCCGACGTCCCCCCGTCCCCCGGGCGATGTAACTATGGTGAGATGTAACATTTCATCCCCTAATCACTTGTTGATATGTGTCCAACCATATGATATTTATGAAGTAATTATGGCATGAAAAAATAGTATATCCTTAGGAAGAGATGATTCAACATGATATGTAAGATATGG
Source organism: Thuja plicata (assembly GCA_018584345.1). Classification (NCBI taxonomy): domain Eukaryota; kingdom Viridiplantae; phylum Streptophyta; class Pinopsida; order Cupressales; family Cupressaceae; genus Thuja; species Thuja plicata. The sequence continues at coordinate 2,043,033 of MU226793.1, forward strand.
AGATATATGAGGCATATAGATGATAGTGGAGAAAATTATAGAATTTGAATCACCTTTATACAAACCTAAACTACTCTCAAAGGTAAATTATCATGGAATGAGGGAGAATCAATCAAACAATAAGGTCATATGATAGTATGAATGAGTCCCTTAGACACTCAAAAGCATGGATACTATAAGAGAAAAGTGATGAAATGTCAATGTGCATCACTATGAACTAACACAAAATAACATATTATAACTAGTGATCTAACATCACATGCATGTAACTGAAATCATCATATCATAAATAATATTATATTTTGAAACATATCCTAGCTAGGGTTATAAAACATAGGCATTATAAAAATCACACACCTTAAAAGGAATAGTAGAAAAGATATCATATGGAATCAACATAAAAATACAATCATTTCTTATGGTCTCATCATGAAGGAAAGAAGAAGAATAATTCTTAAAGTACATATAAGGATCTATGATTCAAAAAATAGATCAAATATGAGATTAAAAAAACAAAAATAAATAAATAGAATAAAAGCTATATCAAAGATGTATAAAATAATGAGTTGTGACTATAACCAATTAATTTATAATGAGGCACAAGTAAACCATAGATTCAAACAATATTGATATCATAGTTAAAAGAAATATAGTAAAAAACTATCATTCACAATCCATAGTATTGTTGTGCATGATTTCTGAATTTCACCTTGTCAATTTTTTCTTTTGACATTTTAGATCAAACTACATGATCCATTATCAAGAATAAAGAAAGACAAGATAAGATAATTGTGAAACTCTATGAAGTGGAAAATGTTAAGGTTCACCATTCTACACAATGAAAAAAAATATTTTCACTATAGTTTTCATAGATCAAATAATTATAGAGTAATAATCTAAAAAGATTTTGAATTAAGAATTATAATTATTCATATAATAAGTACTTTACTTTAACTAATGAATAAATTAAATTTATAAATGAAAAGTGCATAGCTCTAGATTTGAAAAAGAATAGAGCATCACAATGTCAAACCAATTCACCACTATACTAGGAAATCGAGATCTATCATACAAAATCCACAATTATCAAGCTCAAAGTCACATCTACAAATCTGTCCTTTGTGCCAAAAAATGTAGTTCATGCTTAGAGAAGTGAACTTTGTGTGAAATGACCTATTACAATTTTCATGAGTTAAAAAGGTTAACTTCAATCTAATAACCTATGTCTCAAATTATGTGTTGAGAGACATTGTTTAGGAACTTGTTATAAGAATGCATTTTTCTTTGAGAATGCATTTTTCTTTGTTAAAGCCTCTATCTAAGTTGATTTAACCACAACAAAAATTAGAGGACAACTAACATTTTTGCAATGTTCTTAGGGTGCTAATGCAAGATTGATGTCACAAGATTAATAGTTTGATACCCATAAATGTATGCATGCACTATATTTTCCTATATGATTTGATTGAATTGGATTATTCATTAAATAAAAAAATTAAATGAAAAGTAAAATTCAAATTTTTCAAATTTTACACTTCTAATTTGAATTTATTCTACACTTCCATATTTAAACAAGGATAATAAGATTAGATAAAGAGTTGGATCTAAATATCAGATGAAGATTCAAAAGCATATTTTTGCCCATTTGCAACTTTTTAATATGATTGTTATATTGTAGTCCCCATATACTTTTACCATGTTCTTTATTATGTTATACTTAAGCGGGCAAACATGCCTCTCGAAACATTTTAGAACTTTTCTAAAATCAAGAAGTCAATCACAGATCATATTTCCACACTCAGGAATCTAGGATCCGATTCTACTGTAACGAATTCAACTATTTAAAAAAAGAAAAAAGAGTTTTAGAATCCAGGTTGGTTCTACTATTGATTTCAGCTTTTCCATTTTCACTTTTATCTTATTGCAGCCACGGTATTCAAAATAATAATAATAATTAAGCTATTTATCTCCACTTAACCGATAGTTACACTTTCTCCAGTTTTTTCAGAAGATTTTATTCGATAGGCTGCATAAAAAGCTTTTACAGAACCTGCACTACATTTCCTGCTGCGTTTCTTTAATCGTAGAGTGCTTAGACTGAAAACCTGGTTAAGGAGAAGCCTAACTTTGTTTTTCCAGAATGCCATGGGGATAAATTCAACCATTCCAATCAAAAGGCAATACTACTATAAATTAAGAAATAAGAATACATTCAGAGAACTTTGAGTATATCTGTGTAATGGTGCAACAGTGAAAGATGAGATTGCCCTCATTGCAATACAATCAACAGCATGAACTTTGCAGTTCATTGAATGTTAAAGGAAACAAACTCTAGAAAACCCAAAAGCAACGATTTGAAAGCTACAGGAATTTTATAAGTTTGGACAGAAAACTGAGCAATATGGATATGGATATGCTCAGCTCCACACATAAATTCGACACAGGGTACCGTACTTTGGAACATATAATAAAAAATCATTTGCAGCATAGAAAGAAGCAATATAAACAACCAAATGAAGTGTTGTAGTTGACCTTCATTACAATTGATTTTCACAGTTAGAAACGCTAATCCTCTTACCTCCATTTGCAGCAAAATTGATTTGACGAAAGATTTCTTGGCTTTGCAACAGTCATGGTTTGTATCTAATACTCGTGGACAGCATTTCCATGGCAGAGAAAACGAACACCACTCTGTTCTTCAATTCTGCTGGAAACAAAAGAAAACTTTCGAATGAAAAACAAAGTTTTATGGATTGAAGAAAAAAAGTCCACACACTGCCATTATTTATATATTTTTTTCCCTCATCGACATTTTGTTCCTACTCTATAATGATCTGAAATATTAACTAATATTATTAAGATAATCCAATATATAGATCTCTATTATTAAATGCTGAATGTAGACTCTTCCTACATGTGATAATAAAAAGATTACATGCTAACAGCCAATCACACACACGACTGTTAGCACCATCAGGTATGAACAACTTAAGGTTTTAAAAGTACAAGAATCCTGCTATATTTAATGCTACATATACATAAAGATTACTGCATTCTGATAGAGAGAAATAACACTTCATTAAAACAATAATTTGTAGTTGAAAAATAAAATATTTTTAACTACACAAAAAAAAAATCAGAATTTAGAGAGTATGCAATCGGTTTACTTGAGGTTTATGAATGGAACGTGAACACTGTTCACTAAAAATACTGATTAATTTTAGCTTATTTTCTAATTAACAAGGCTGGGCAACAAATCTAACTCCACGGTCTCTGGAACCTCAAATCCAGGCTTCTTAAACAGATCTTAAAAGTTTCTTCAACAAACTGAGAAGATTTCTGCGTACACATCATTAAAGATAAAAAAAATTCACTGAAATTTTCCGATTATTTATTACGTAAATTTTTTACCATCGATTCAGGATGAGATAGTAAGAGGAGAAAGTTCCTCCATTTTGAATATAATAGATCAAGATATAAGACTTCCACAGGAATTTCTGGATTATTTATTATATAAATATTTTTTTACCATCAATTAACCGTGAGATAGTAAGAGAAAATAAACTCCTTTCATTCTGATAATAGATCGTGTGAGCCAAAAAAAATTTACATAACCTAATCGAAAAGCTTTCAAGTTAAATACATCTTCCTTTAAACTGTAGTTTTCGATTCAGAAAGACTGTTTAGAATAAGACACAAAATTTGCAAAATTTGATTATTTCTGCAGTACATTTTTGACAGGAAGACGACAGAAATTGGAATAACGAAAGAACAATCTACCTAATCACTGGAACAATCAATCCAAAACGATCTGTGCAATTCTTTAAATAACTGCAAGCTAAGATCAGTAAAAGATGACGATCTGCGCAATTCATTAATACGGTACACTAAGATCGGTAAAAGAAAAATCTCGATGAACACCCTACCAAAGGTTAAAGCCTGCGTACTCGTGTTCCGCCGAATCGAATCAAGGCAGAGGAAGAGCGAAAAATCGATGAGCACACTTCCGAATCCCTCTATATTTTCCCACGGCTTTCTTGAGCTTTTCTTTCAAAGAGTACGACTTTCCACAACTACTCTGCTCCGCCATCAAAGTTCAAGAAAGCCGTGGAAAAGTATGACCACGGATTCTGCCATTCTGAGCTACACTACACTTCACGGATTTAGCAAATCCTTCTCAAGAATCCACGGATTTTGCCATTCTGAGCTACACATCACCGATTTAGCAAATCCTTCTCCAGAATTGCCGATCCTGGATAAGCGAGCCCGGATTCGAACGCAGAAGGAGAATCCCTCCAGCTTTATCTCTGAGCCTTCTCACCATCCATTGCATATCTCCAAATTTTCTGTGGCCCTTATCATTTGCCTGATCTCTTTCGCTATTATTAGCTGCGACATAGAGCGGACTAAAACTAGTATAAAGAGCCGTGTAGTTTTCCCAACGGGCTAACCCCCTGGCATGAAATAAAGAAAAGAAAAGGAAGAAAGGAGACAAGAAATGAGGGGAGGCCAGCTGGATCCAGGCCCACTAAGTGAGAATGATCATGGTAAGTTACTAGGAAACCTAATACGCATCGCTTCAATCATAATGTGATACGGCATCCTTTCGTTTTCCGAGGGGACGTGTCTGCCACGTGGTAGCACCCGCACCCATCGTTATGCGGTCAGAGGAAATGCTTTTTTTCTTAAACAAACATACACAATTATTATTTCATGCGTGACATGACACAAAGTCAAGGCAGACTACCTCTTCTCTCTGCCATTTCCTCATTAATATTTTGCCCTCTCTGTTCTGAGGGGTTGTTACTCTAACGCCATTTATTGGCTGCTTAATTTAGTGCACACGTGTAAGGGCTTGATTTGTGTACCTTGTACTATTTTCTCTTTCCTCCCGAATTATTTGGCCTTGTTGTCTCTAAAGCAATGATTAGGGTATTTGTATGTGCTTTGCCCCTCTGGATTCCTGTTTCTTACATGGAAGAGTTATTCTCTAGGGTAATTATTTCTTGATTTAAAATTTTAAATGATGTTTAATGTTTAATTTATTTTTTGGATACTAGAATTGTACAAATTCTAATTCATTATGGGCATCTAAGAATAAGTGGCCATCATGTTTTTAAGTCAAGGATATCCTATGTCATATTAAATGATTATTTTTAGTCCAATCCTTTGATTTTTTTTAAATTTTTATGCAACTTTTTACTTGGGAATTACATAAGGTTATTTTGATTTCAAATGTTGTGTTAGACTTAAGTTGGCCTACTTTTTACTAGTTTTAGTTTTCCAATTTGAACTCAATGTGTCTGAACTTGTACAATAGTGTATATATAAAGACAAATCTAAATTATGAACATCTAAGAATAATCTAGTGTATTGAGACTTTCCGTCAAGAAATTATAATGAATAATCTTATGTCAATATGAACTTCCAACTACATCATTATTTTTAATGGAGCCTTTTGAATTTTGTCTTTATGCAACTATTAGTTTGGAAATTATCTAAATTAATTTTTTATTTCAAAGGTTAACTTGGCTTAAGTTGCCCTACCTTTTAAGTTAACTTTAATTTATCAATTTGAACTCAACATGTCTAAACTTTCACACTAGAATGTTATATAAGAAGGCAAATCTTAATTAATTATGAACATTTAGGAGTCATTTAGTACATTCAAATTTTATGTCAAGGAATTATGATGAATAATCTTATGTGTTCAAAAATTATAGATTACATTATTATTTTCAATAGAATATATTGAATTCTATTTTATTCTGCCCTATATTTTAATAGCTTTAAATAATCAAATTGAACTCATGAATTTATGTTAATGAATTATAATGAATAATTTTATGCCATATAAAACTATAAATAATGGAATACTTTGAATTTTATCTTAGCTTATGGATTTATTAAAATTACATTAATTTTTTATTTCAAATATTTTAAGAGGCTTAAGTCAATCAAATATTTACTAGCATCAATTTATTAATTTAAACACGTAAAAATTGTATATATAAAGATGAAACCTAATTCACATTAAACATTTGAGAGTCATTGATTACATCAATATTTTAGATCAAAGAATTATAGGGAAACTTATTATGTCATAAATGCTAAACACTACACCAACATTATCCATGTATATTGTTCAAATTATTGATTTCAATTGATGAGTTCAATTAATGACAAGATCCTTGCATAACATGTTATAAAGGTGTTCATCAACAATGCTAAACTTTAGACACAAGTTTGAGACATTAAAGAATGCAATCATAAGTTTAGAAGTGTGTATGTTGTTTCTATAAATAAAAGGGGGTTGATCAATTAAAAGAGGTCTAACTAATAGGTGTAGAGATCATTTATGTGACCTAGTCTACTATGGAAAGAACTAGAGCATAAAATAATGAAAATTTTAGTTTGATAGACATTATCTAATAGTGTTTTAATAATAATTTTCAAGGATACTATTGATTTTCAATTAGTTTATTGTTCAGACAATCATAAATAGTTATTTTTTAGTAATTCAAAATTTTCTAAAGTTTAGGTATTTATTTAGAATTTTATATATTATAAAAATTATTTATCTCAAATATGATTGGTTGAATTCGTTTGGTGTTATATATGACATTTTTATTATTTTTGATTTGTAAATTTAATTTATTTTTAAGAATAAAATTACTTTTTTAATTTACAATTTGGTATATTATTATGAGGTGCTATATTTTATATTTTATTACTATAAACATACAATTTTCTTTACAAAATTAAATTACAATATATTTTTAAAAAATATTCTAATATATAAATATTATATATTCTAAAATATTTACTATATTATATTTTTAATATATATACTATAAATAATTATTACAATTTCAAATATATAATATATATTATTCTATAATATATAAAATATAAAAATAACATATCATATATGTAATATTATGTAATTTTAATATTCTACTAAACCTTTATTTATTATTTAAATTATGCCTTACATTTAAAATCTTAAAATTATAATTAATTATGCCAAGTTGTACTCTAAATTGGTGAATTTTAGACAATTAAATTTAAAATTTTTACTTTTTGGGTCACTTTCTACATAGGGATTATTTATTTAGATCAAAAGTTTTTTTCCTTTCTTGTTTTGAGCATCTCACTTGTATCATCATATCTATAAATTGGTTTCCAAACCATGTATGGAATTTTTGATGGTGTTGTTAGCACAACCAACTTTGAATGAATGGAGATTATTTACTCCACTTTAAAAATAAGAAAACTTGTTCCAAGGTTTCCTTTCAATCAAGTCTTGATCATGCCAATATAACTTACTAGTCTATGTTACAATTGTATGAGAGACCTTTGTTGGTGATAAAATTAACTTAAATAGAAAATAAATTCACATATGTAAATATTCACATCCTAAATAATGATAAAATTATGCAGGATAAATTCATTTAAAAAATAATTAACATTGAGTAAAAGAAACTATGTAACTATGTTGGCCTATTTTTTCTAGCTTTAATTTATCAAAATGAACAAAAAAACTGTTTAAAAATAAAAACTCTAGTTTTTACATAATGAAAAATTCTAAATCATAATGAACATTTTGTAGTCAGTATACCATGAATTTAGGTCAAGGAATTATAATGAATAATCTTACACAATAAACAACTAGACATTAAGTCGTTCATTTTAGTAGAATACTTTGAATTTTATCAAAATTTATGTATTTATTAGTTTGTTAATTACCTTTGATTTTTTTCGAGCAGTAATTTAAAGTAATATATTGATAAAGCCAAAAAAGTTACAAAATATGTCACATAGGCATGACACATTAGCTCTGACATCTCAACCACGCCAACCTAGCAACCCAAAAATAACATAGATCTATAGACATGTACATGTCAGCGAAAAGCTAAAATGTGACCTTTGACCATAGCACCAGAATGCCAGACACACCAACAACCAATATATTGATTTCAATCTATGATTTTGATTAATGGGAAGATCCTTGCATAACATGATATTGAAGGTGTTCATCAACAATGCTAATTTTTAGACATAAGTTTGAGACATTAAAGCGTGTGGATCATAAATTTAGAAGTGTGCATGTTGTTTCTATAAAAAAGGGCTAATCAATTAAAAGAGGTCTAACTAATAGTTGGATATGATTTATTTGACATCATCCATAATAGAAATTATAGTTTGATAGAAATTATCTAATAGTTTTTTAATACTAATTTTCAAGGATAAACCGCCGAGAGCCTTTATCACCAAATATTTTATATTAGATCCTAGAACTTTGTACCCCCATTCTATATTTTGGTGTTTATTTAATATTGTGGTGTACTCTATTCAATTAATAATCTTCAATGGATAATTTCTTTAATATGTTTCATTGATCATTTTACCCTATGTTAGTTGTATATCAAGAAATTACTCTTCATACCCTAAATTATGGATTTTAAGTCATGATATTCTAAAAATGCATTATTTTTGGGTCACTTTCTACATAGGGATTATTTGTTTAGATGGAAAAAAAATCCTTTCTTTTTTAGAGAATCTCACTTGTATCATCGTAACTATGTTTTGGTTTCCAAACAATGTATGAACTTTTTGATGGTGTTGGTAGTGAGATTATTTACTCCTCTTGGAAAATAAGAAAACTTCATCCAAGGTTCCATTTTAATCAACTCTTGATCATGTCATTGTAACCACCTAATTTGATCTACTCTAACTAAAGTCCCTATTTGCCTTAAATGTGATCATACCCCAATTCTGTCAATCCAACTATTGGATTATTGGCATAATTCATCAAAAATCAAATTTAATCTCCTAAAATCAAACTGATTTCATCACTAACTCACATTAATTACCTTGGCCTATTTAAATCAAATCAACCCAGTTAAATCCTTGGCTAAAGTAATTAATTAAAATGGAATTAAATAAAATCTCTAAATACAACTCATCATTTGCACATGGAAAGTCATTCTATGAACCAATGAGAGTTCACTCACATGGATCACCAAATATTCAGTCCTGACCTCTCCTCAAAAGTTGATCTCAACCACTCATTTCTCAAATTCTTCCATAAAAGGATTGAATTTTGAGCTCAATAGGTCCTAATTTTTAGAAAGTTTAATGCACTCTTATGTTGCCCAAAATTTTAGAATTCTAATTGCATCCTTATGTTGTCATTTGTTTCATGATTTCAAATAGCTAATTATATAACTTTCATTTATGCTTTAATGAATCTTTGCATCATTTATAAGCATGAATTGTATGATAATTAGCTCCAAATTCTCAATGAATCTTCCATTCTAGGACTGAATGTGTCACTGATTTAATGCATAATTTGAGGGAAATTATAGCTTAAATCATACTCTTCTTAGATAGGAAGCAATATATTGATTTCAATGGTTTCCTTATGCTTTTAAATTGATTTCCATATTTCTAACCATTGATGCAATGACATATTGAAGTTTTGTGTTGCAGCTTGCAGGCACATAATTCACACACACACACACACACATTTATGGCACCCACCGTGGGGATGAGCCCCTGATTTCTCACCATTTTTGAGCTAATTGATTATCATTTGACTCTATTTTTTGGTGTAGAATCACATTTTGAAGAAAAGGGTCGCATTTGGAAGCAAAGGATCGCATCCCAGAAAGAAGATCACATCTAGGATATCTTGCATCGCATCCAGTAGATCCCAAATCATTTCTGGTAAAGGTTCGCATTTGGTTAATTCTAGATCGCATTTAGTGTAAAAGATCACATTTAGGATCTCTTCTTGCATTTAGAGATTCATGGATCACATTTAGGAAATAAGATCATATTTGTTAAAGTTCAGAGTCACATTTGGTTAGTCTACTAGCATGATTGATAAATTTGATGACTAATCAGCTGACTTTGCATGTTTTTGGATGAATCTTATTGTTTGAGAAGCCTAATGAGTTCTTGCAGGACGTTGTTGAAGACTTCTTTGGCTTAGAGATGGAATGAAACTACTAACAAGTGGTTTTTTAGTTTGCCTTATGCGTTCAACCAAACTTATTTTGCAATTCTAAGAATTTAACACAATTTCTCTCCAATTCGTAACTTGATTAGAGAAGTATGCTCTTTTCCTTCATGGAAAATCAGAACCTCAAACATCAAGTTAATATTTGAATAGAAATTGGAGAAATAAACTTAATTTCTCAAAAGTGTTTTTGTTAAATTCTTGTTTAGGAACCTAATTTTCAAATTTGAATTTGATTCTTAGTCCAACTAGAGGATTATGCTCTTTTCCCAAGTTGGAAAATCAAAAAATTGATATGGGAATCTAAGTTTTGAGTTTGAAAATTCAAGGGAAAGAACTTGCATGATGTGTGTGATAGGAGAAATGGCATGGATAGGAGAGTATGCTCTTCTTTCTTGTAAAGAATCAGAAATCTGGACTCCTAAGCTGCTAACCCTCTTTCTTTCTTTTAACTTTAGAGGGCTTTCCGATTGAGGAAAAAATCTCCCGGGAACAACCCAAGTGAGGAAAGGTGAACGCTAACCCTTCCATCTCACTATAATCAAAATGCTTCCTTGAGGCCAAAGTCTCAGAAGACGTAATTGGTTTTATCCTTGGAACTTTGACTATCATTCCTTAGACATGCTTGGATGTGTGTAGAGAAGAGCCGCTTGAATCTTTCTTGAGAGACTAAACTCATATAGGTACTCATAGGGCTATACGCCTTAATTTTGCCTTGTGAAATTATATGGGGGACAATTGTGAATGGATTCCTAGATTAAAATGATTTTTAGTTAAGACCGTCTAATTCATCTCTTAAAGGTGATAATCTTTGTGAAAGGAAAATAGTAATTGCCCCAAGATACTCATCATTTCATTTCCTCACTTGTGTTTGGAGTCAGATAATACGACATCATGACTGGAGCCATTGCATGCTTGGTGATAGTCATATTCTGATTAGCATTTGAGTGTGTACCTGAGTCTAAGAGAAGATATTTTCATGCTATGCCATAGATTTTACAGAATAGGTGTGTTTGGTCCTTAAACAACTTGCTTGATGTGTCAAAATTGAAATAACAAGATAAACACCCCAAACAATCAATATTTTGACAATCACAGACATTTATGCTGCTTAAAAAGACTCTGGAATTCATCAAACAAACCTTGGAGTCAAAAAAAATTTCAAGTTCTTCAAGACAAAGTGGCAAAATTGAAAAAAACCATTAGAGAGTCACATATGGTGTATCTTGGCTTGCATTTGGGAAACAAAATTGCATCTAGGAAGAAATCTCACATTTGGTAAATCCTAGCTCGCATTTGGTAAACAGAGTTGCATTTAGGAAGAATAGGATTGCATCCTGTATATCTAGGCTTGCATATAGTTAGACGTCGCATCTAGGACAGAGGGTACTTGCACATGTGTCAGACTCAGAAACTCCATAGTTTTGGATACCCTTTTTGCTTGTCAGTCAGAATCTGTTGTTCTTGTTGGTCCACCTAACGATGTTTCTCAATCTAATTGGAAGTCTACCTTGCATATTATTTAGGGTTATCGCAATTGATCCCAAATTGTGTTGTCAAATCACTAAAAAAATATTCTTGGTTCCTAGCTCATTATCAGGGCATTCTAACCCTCTAACGTTAGAATCAATCACTTCAAACAATCAAACTCACACTCACCACAACTTGGACAAATGCATTTGGACAATTCGGAAATTCCTTTTGGCCCAATTGGAACACTTTGGACAAAATTGAGACCTTGCTTTCATGTTTAACATAAGAATTAAACGGTACCTTTCTGATGATTTAGAAAGACCTCCAAGATTGCTTAAATTTTTACAAGGAGATACATCTCGAACGAATCCCCTCTTTGATCAAAACTCACCTAAAATGGATGCACCTAATCACGGATGGAGTGTTTTCTTTGAGGAATATAACCAAGAACAAGATGAAAGGAAAAGTCAAGAAGGGATCAATCATGACCATCCTTTGTTTGATTCAGAAAGTGATGAAGACATATCAGAAGAGGAATACAATAAACTCAAACAAATTAGGAAGTTTCGAAGGACCTTGGAGAAAATCATTGGGGAAGATAAAGAAAAATACTTCCTTCACTTAGCCTCTCTTGGAGTTTAAACTTCCCAAAGACTATGATATTGAAAGATTGAAGGAAGAAGAGGTACAGACACCTATCTCCATGCTTTCAAAACAATTATATCAAATGAAAATGGAACTCACAGTGCTCAAGAAAGAGAATACTAAACGAACGAAGAAATACTCCTTGGAGCATATATGTCATTTTCCTTTTGAAAAAATCTTAAACATAGTTCTGTTCCCACCTAACATAAAATGACTCAAATATGAAAAATACATGGGAGAAACAGATCCACATGACCATGTAAGAGAATTTTGCGCTCTAATCATAGAATAAATGCATGAATTGATGTACTTGATGAGACTATTTCCAGGAATTCTAGGTGGAAATTCTATGGAATGGTTCTCTAAACTAACACCAAGTGTGAAAACATTTGAGGAGTTAATTCAAAGATTTGTCCAACATTACTCTTACAACATACAACACAATGTTAGCATGATGGATCTTTGCAATACAAAACAACGATAGGTGAATCCTTCACAGACTTTTTGCAATGATGGAGGAGAATATTTTCAAGACACTCAAGACCAATACCCAAATCTGAAGAGATGGAGATATTTATAAACAACTTAGTACCCAAAATGAATTACGGCCTACAAATGCAAGATTCTCCTATTTTTGACATAATGATAAAGAATACCATTTGTGTTGAAGAAGTTATGGTCAAGAAAGGAGAGATCACACTTCAAAGTGACAATAAATCCTCGAATAACTATAAAAAAAAACCTAAAGGGTGGAACAAGAACAAAAATGTTGTTAATGATGGAGTGGTTGAAGCCTCGAATGTGAATGCTAAACCAACTGTGTTTAATCTCACAAACAGCCTACAACCAAATAAAGAAGCTAAGGTAACAACAACAATACTAAGAGAAAACATTGATACCAAAAAGAATAATTCATGGACTTCTAGACCAAAATGAACATTTAAGCCATTGGGGGAGCCTCTTGAGATGGTTTTGAAGACTCTCTTGGATAAAAAAATCATCATTGTATCAGAGTGAAAACCATGGGAACTAGAAGTAAAACCAAGATGGTGGAATGATAATGCCTTTTGTGAGTTCCATAAGAATAAAGGACACAAGACTAATGACTGCATTAAACTCAAATACTTTATACAAGATCTAATTGACAGAGACAAGACCAAAGTAGAAGGACATACATCTAATGAAGATCACACGACATATAATAAACCATTTCCCAACTATGAAAAAGGAGAAGCCTCTAAAGGAAAAAGAAATGAAGCCAATTACACCTATTCCCATAATGATAATATGATCAATATGTTGTACATAAAGAATGAATCATTCAATGTGATCACTATCAAAGGTGTCAAGGACAAGTCAGCACATTCAATTGAAGTAAAACAAAGCCAAGAAAAAATTCACAATTGAAGGGATTAATTCATCGAAATAGGCAACACCATCTAAACCACCTGTTGTCAAAATTACTAAACCAGAAACATTGAGACAAACGATTCCTATACCATCTACTAACTATAACTTGGCAGACCAATTGCAGAGAACCTCATCTCAAATTTCTATATTTAGTTATTAAATATTCTTAAGTGCATAGGGAAGTTCTTGAAAAAGCCCTACATTTTGAAAATGTTCTGAAAGACATAGATGTGGACAAGTTCGAGGCAATGGTCAATCATATATCAGCTTCACATTATCTCTCTTTTTTAGAAGAAGATGACAAATCTTCAACTCATCCCTATAATCAACCCCTTCATAATGAATTTCTAATCCACAAACATCGTGTAAAATGTGTATCAATAGATGGAGGCACAGGGTTAAATATATGTACTCTCAATTTAGTCAAAGAATTAGGATTTTCAGAACACACAATTGATTCAAGTAGTAAGATAACCATCAAGGATTATGATGAAGAGGAAAGATCATCCAAAGGACTAGTTGTTTTACCAATAAGAATAGCACCAATTGAATGCAATGTGATTTGTCAAGTTCTTCATCTACCATTGGCCTCTAACATATTATTAAGAAGACCTTTGATACATGTGATGAACTATAACTTATTGAATGTTTGAAGATGTTAAGTTGATGATCACCAAGCTGCAGAAAGTTAATGCAAGACATCAAATTAGTTAATGTATTGTATTGTCATTGATTTAAACTTGATATAATTTGATTGGTTATATACATCATTTCAAAGACTTTAGAGAACCAGAAAGATAAAGGTTATGCTATCTGTAACACGCATAAAAGTTTAGTATTCACTAAATGACTATAAACACTGATGGACAGTGCAACCCGATGGACAGAGAAACCCGAGAGGAAAGTCATAGTAATACCCAAGCAAGAAACCTAAGCAAGAATTATCGGTGAGAAGAATCAAAAGAATTATCGATGAGTAGAAATTCACAGTGTTACCCGATGGACTGACAACCCCGATGGATAGAAAACCCCGATGGAGATACCCGAGGAGAACTGAAGTGTTGACCGAAGCTAACAAACAGTTAAACACCGAAAAGAACTAAAGTTCAGAAATGACAAAAGAATTAGCTGGAAAGAGCTAAAGAAGGAGTTAACTAGTTGTTAATATTGTTTTCATCAACAAGTTAAAGCTAGAGATAAGAAAGAGATTTAAATCTTTTTTATTCCAGTTGTCTAAGAGAAATCTATGGGATAAAACTGAAGTATAGTTTTAAAAAAAGATTGGCTAGAATTGCGGATCACGCCAAGAACAAGAAAGTCAAGAACTTAGAAATGGTGAAATCATGTCTATAAAGAGACAAGATTTAATTCATTGTGAATTAGAGGAGTGAATAGGAGAAGAGGATGCTGAAGAGAAACTGATGAAGGAAGACTTCAATTAGACTTGATCAATCAAGATAAAGAACAGAGCTATAATTCCATGGTGTTAATTTTTAGGATAGCTACAAATGTAATAGCACTCTATTTTGTATGTGTTTTTCAAATGCAATAATCTCTCTTTCATTTATATTAGGAATGAGGCTAGGAGAGACATGTCCCTTCATGGGACATGTCTATT
>MU226793.1:2060759-2075065 GCA_018584345.1 Thuja plicata
AATATAATATTAAATATTAAATTTCATATGATTAATAATAATATAACATATATAATATATTATTATTAATCAACATGTATTATATATATTCTAATGATCATACGACTAAAGCTACAAACATTAACACACGGACACCGAGAAATAGAGAAGCATAGCATCACCGAGCACAAAGAAGTGGAGCAAAGGTATTGAAAAGATGCATTGATCAGAAAGATATTCTGAGCTTAAAATAGATCTGAAAATATGCAAAGTACAATTGTATATGTGAACATATCATTTACTATTTTAATTTAACGATTGGATCATAAAGTCTCTTAATCGAGTAGGACTTAACAATCCCTTATATATTGAGATACATCCTAAGGAGTATCTAAAGGTTTGGTCATGAACATAACATAGAGATTCCAGATATCAAGTGACAAACTACACTGGGTTTGGTCATGAAGATAGCATAGAGATGCCAGATATGAAGTGACAAAGTATTCTATTTAAATCCTCTAACAAGGTCACACCTAGCAATGTGTTTGTAACCTTTAACACGGTTGGATCTTCACCAAGCTCACTTCAGAAGAGTGAAAATTTTGGGTTACCGGTCCCAAGTGGTTTTTCCCTTAACAGGGTTTCCACGTTAAAAATCCATGTGTCAATGTGTTTATGAGTCATTACTTTAGTGTTTTACATTACACATAACTAATCTAGATTGATAGGTATACATTAAGTTATTTACTGCATTTTGGTAAATGAAATACTACTAATTGGTAAACAGTAAGAATAAGGTTTAATAGTGAACTCTGAGCAGTAGTTATTTGTTGAGATTATTTTAAGGCATTTATCTTGTAGGATTGAAGATAACTAGAGGCTTATATTGTGGTAATAAGATTTTGGGTTAATTTATTGGAATATTTTTTAGGCCATTGATTCACCCCCCTCCCCCTCTCAATTATTCTAACAAGTTGTATCAAAGCTTGTGTGCTTAGAAGGAAGGTTTCAAGACCTAAGCAAAAGATCACAAGATGAGAAAACGAGATGTGCCCAAGTTGAGAAAGGATAACTTTGCATCATGGCAAAGCAGGATAAGACTCCACCTATTAGGTATTGGAAATGATGTTACTCAATACTTGGATACTTAATGTGTGTTTCCTATAGGACCTCACACACTTGACCAATTAAGAGAAAATCATGAGCATAATTCTATGATGAGAGAACTTGCTTCCTCACTCTCCGATGCTGAATTTGAAGATGTCAAAACATGCACCTTTGCAAAGAAAATGTGGGACAAATTGAAGCTAGTACATGGAGGAGATGCTAATGTACTAAGAGCTAAGGTATAAAGCCTAAGAGGTAAATTTGGTGACCTAAGAATGAAAGAGGGAGAAATTATCACTTAGTACAGCTGCAGAATAAAAGAGGTAGTCAATGCTATCCGAGGAGTTGGAGGCATACTTGAAGAAGACACAGTTGTAAGTAAATCCTAAGAACCTTACTACCTGTATATGCTATTAGAGTATCTTCTATACAAGAAATGAGAGCTGTAGAAAACAATAATGTCACTCTAGATAGTTTGGTTGGTAGACTAATTTCATTTGAGATGAATAACCTTGATAACAGTGTCTTACCATCTATAGAATCTGCATTCAAATCTTCTTTGAAAATAAGTAAGTCAAGTCATAAACACACTATGAGAAATGATAGTGAAAGTGATAGTGATGACCAAGATCTTAATGAGATTGAAGCACTAATGGCTTGAAGATTGCAAAGAGGAAAAGGTAGATACAAAGGTAAATTACCACTTGTATGTTTTAATTGTAAAGAGATTGGACACTTTGCTACTAGATGTCCTAATAGAAGAAAAGATGACAGAAGTAATGACTGATCATATGAAAATAAGTTTGATAGAGGTGATAGCAGAGATTACCAAAGCAACCGACAATCTGACAGAAGAGATACCTAAGACTACAAGGACAAAGGGAAGAAAGCTTGTTACCTGGCTGAGAAAAGAGCTGGAGATACTGACACCGAATCTAATGAAGACATTGAGATGGTATTTGTGGCCATGAAGGATGATTCAGATGAAGAAGAAAAGTATGTAGAGAATGAACTCATGTCTAAGGTTAGAAAGAATGATGTCTAGATTATAGATAGTGGCTTCACTCACCACATGACCGGTGACAAAAAAAAGTTTGAAACTTTTGAGTACTATAATGGTGGATCAGTAAGAATGGGTAATGACACACCTTGTCCATTTGAAGGTAAAGGAACTATAATGTTGAATAACCTGATCAAATGTGAAAATGCATACTGGGTAAAAGGACTTTTATAATCTATTGAGTGTTTCACAGTTGAATAACACAGGTCACCAAGTAGCATTTGAAAATAAGAAGGCAAAGATCTTTAATGAATCAGGAAGGTTGATCGGAACTGGTGAACAGAAAAAAGGTAACCTATTCTATCTTGATGATATAAAAACTACTTGTTTAATGGCTAGAAATGAAGAAATATGGTTGTGGCATAAGAGATTATGTCATGTGAATTTTGAAAACATGATAGAGATAAGCAATAAAAGGAAAGTAAGAGGTTTACCGAGCATGTCAAAGCCCTAGCATATCATGTGTAAGAATTGTCAAAAAGGTAAGATGACAAAGTCTAGTTTCAAGAGAAAAAACCATACATCTAATGCTATTCTAGAATTAGTCCATACTGATCTATGTGGACCCATGAGAACAAAGAGTTACTATGGTGATAGATATTTCATTCTCTTTGTTGATGATTATTCTAGAATGATGACAGTTATGTTCTTAAAATAAAAATCAGAAGCATTCAATAAATTTAAATGGTATAAAGATATGGTAGAAAAAAAAAGTGGTAAAGAATTGAAATGCTTGAGATCAGATAGAGGAGGAGAATTTGTTTCTGATGAATTCAATAACTTTTTGAATGATCGTGGAATTAAAAGATAGGTTTCTGCACCAAGAATGCCACAACAAAATGGGATTGCTGAAAGAAGAAACAAATCCATTGTTGATTGTGAAAGAAGTACACTGATGATAGAGAAAAGCATCACTCAAACATTCTGGAGGGAATTTTTCAGTACTGTTGTCTACACATTGAACATAGTACAATTGAAGAAAGACACCGAGAAGACTCCCTATGAGCTATGGTATGGATACACACCTAATGTGAGTTACTTCAGAATCTTTGGAAGTCAATGTTATATTTTGAAAGATGATAGAAATGGAAAGCTTGACTCCAAAAGTGATGAAGGTGCCTTTCTAGGGTATTCTACCAAGAGAAAGGCTTATAAATGTCTTAACAAATCCTCTAACAAAATCATTGAAAGTGCAAATATTAGAATAAATGAATATGCAAAGAAAAATGATGAGGAAAGAAGAAAAGAACCAGAAGACTACAATAGGTTTATTTACACTGAAGAACCTGACACTCTAGCCGAGAAACATTGTATCACTCTCAAGAAACAAAACATTGCACCCAAGCATCAGGTTGGAAATACCAAAAATTAGGAAAATCCTCTAAATGATGTTTTGAGCGATGGAGATCAAAATGATAGTCAACATGATGATCAGAATGATGAACAAAGAACTGAACTAATACTTTCCAAGTATGTCAGGAGACATCATCCATAGAACCAGATCATAGGAGACAAGAAGGCTGGAATGAGAACAAGAAGTAAGTCACTGAACACTAGATGTTTAATTTGTGATTTTGAGCCTAAATATGTTAATACTGCACTTGAAAATGAAGAATGGGCTAGTGCCATGAATGAGGGAATATAATAGATTAAGAAGAATAGAACATAGACATTATACTGAGATGTGATGACAAGAATGTCATCGGTACCAAAAGGATATTCAGAAACAAGCTGAATGAGGATGGATAAGTCACAAGAAACAAATAAAGGTTAGTATGAAAGGGGTATGCACAAGAAGAAGGAATTTATTATGGAGAAACCTTTGCACCTATTGCTAGACTGGAAGGAGTCAGAATACTACTTTCTTATGCTGCATTCAAAGGATTCAAGGTATACCAGATGGATGTCAAATCTGCATTCCTAAATGGAATACTGGAAGAAGAGGTATACATTGAACAACCAGAAGGGTTTGTTGATCCTGACAAGAGAAACATGGTTTGTAGACTACACAAAGCCTTGTATGGATTAAAAAAATCACCTAGAGTCTGGTATGAAATACTTTACTCCTATCTCATAAGCATTGGATTTGTAAGAAAAAGTGAAAATAGAAATTTGTACTTAAAGGAAGATACTGATGATAACATTCTGATTGCTGAAATATTTGTTGATGATATCATTTTTGGGGGTGATGATATGTTATGTAAATCTTTTGCTAATGAAATGAGAAAAGAGTTTGAGATTTTGATGTTTGGGGAGATCAAATTCTTTATTGGTCTACAGATTCTTCAACAAGATGCAGGCATATATATCACATAATAAAAATACATCAAGGAAGTGTTGAAGATATTCAAGATAGAAGATTCCAAGCCAGTTGGAACACCTATGACAACCAGATGTAAGCTAACAAAAGAAGACAAATCAAATGAGGTAAATCAGACCTTGTATAGATCAATGATTGGAAAACTAATGTATGTTGTTCATACTAGACCAGATATAACACAAGCAGTTGGAATAGTTGCAAGATTCTCTGCTAATCCCAATGAATCACATATGATTGTTGTCAAGAGAATTCAGAGATATATAAAGAACACCGAGGAATATGGCTTATGGTATAAAAGAGAAGGCAAATTTGAGCTTCAAGTATATACATATGTTGATTGGGATGGAAACTTAGATGATAGAAAGAGCACAACTAGAGGAGCATTCTTCATGGGTGATGGACTTGTCACATGTATAAGCAATAAGAAAGGATGCATCTCACAATCTACTGTAGAAGAAAAATGTGTGGCTGATGTTGGAAACTTCTCTAATATTGCATGGATCAACTAGTTGTTGGAAGGTATGAATTTATGAAAATTCTTGAACCAGTGATTATCTATTGTGATAATACCAGTGTAATAAACATTTCTAAGAATCCTGTCATGCATGCTAAGACTAAGCATATTACAATCAAGTATCATTGCTTAAGAGAAAAAGTGGAAGAGAAAGAGGTGATACTAGAATATGTTCAATCTAAGGAACAATTAGCTGACATATTCACAAAGCCATTTCCTAAAGATACATTTGAGTACCTGAGAAAGAGACTAGGGGTCTGACCCTTGTCTATTGGTTAGTAAGCTGACTAGGAGGCTACATCAGCCTACAAATAATAAGAAGATCATTCATCTTGATGCAAGCAAAGAGATGGAATGAAAAGATACATTAGTGCATAGGAAGGTACATATCTACACCGAACACTAGAGTCATTGTATTGCTAATGGATAGGGAAATTCAAGGAGCATATTATAAAAAAAAGGTGAAAGCATATAACTTTGGCATGATCAATGTTTACTTTGGCATTGTTGTCAAAGGAAGAGAATATCCTAAGAATTCAAGATGAGAGAGAATATCCTAAGAATCCAAAGGGAGAGATTACATATGAAATATCCATCATGAATATCATAAAGGAAATGACTTGAGAAAGATGTAACCTGTAAGGGAATGAATATCAAAAGGGAGAGAAGTATCATGAGGAAGAGATGACTTAAGGGAAAGATGACTATATTTTTGTCAAAAGAAAAAGAGATGATCAAGGAGAGGAACAATCAAAGGGAGAGAAAACATCAGAATCAGAAGCTACTACATCTATCTAGTGAAGGGATTGAAGATTAAAAGAAAGTACTCTGCAAGATAAAAATCTAAGCTATATGAGCTTAGGGAGACCCAAACATTTGTATTGGTTATAAAAAAATGAAATTGGTAGATTGATGAACTACAACTGATATACTTCATATCAAGTATTAGTAATAATGCAGTGTGATAATGTAGTGTGTTTCCATCAATTCCAAAGGGAGAGATTGATCAACTATAACTAATTGAATGTTTGAAGATGTTAAGTTGATGATCATCAAGCTGTAGAAAGTTAATGCAAGACATTAAATCAGTTAATGTATTGTATTGTCATTGATGTCAATTTGATTGGTTATATACATTGTGTCAAAGACTTCATAGAACTAGAAAGATAATGGTTATGCTATCAGTAATGCATAAAAGTTTAGTATTCACTAAATGACTACAAACACCAATGGGTAGTGCACCCCGACGGACAAAGAAACCCAAGAGGAAAGTCACAGTGATACCCGAGAAAGAAACCCGATCAAGCATTACTAACGAGAATAATCACAAGCATTACCAATGAGCATAACTTCACAATATTACCCGGTTGAAAGACAACCCCGAAGGAGATACCTAAGGAGAACATAAGTGTTGACCGAAGCTAACAAAGAGTTAAACACCGAAAAGAACTGAAGTTCATAAATGAAAAAAGACTTAGTTGGAAAGAGCTAAAGAAGGAGTTAACTGGCTTTTAATATTGTTTTCATTGACAAGTTAAAGCTAAAGATAAGCAACATATTTAAATTTGTTTTATTCTAGTTCTCTAAGAGAAATCTACAGGATAAAGCTGAAGTATAGTTTTAAAGCAAGATTGGCTAGAATTGTGGATAACGCCAAGAACAAGAAATTCAAGAACTTAGAAATGGTGAAATCATGTTTATAAAGAGACAAGATAATTCATTTTGAATTAGGGGAGTGATTAGGAGAAGAGGATGCTAAAGAGAAATTGATGAAGGAAGACTTCAATCAGATCTGATCAATCAAGCTACATAACAGAGCTATAATTCTGCAAAAACTGAGCAACAATGAAGCACAACATCACCAAATAGAAAGACATAGAGCAGAGGTATTTAAAAGATACATTGACCAGAGAGGTATTATGAGATTACAATAGATCTTAAAATATGCAAATTATATTTGTATATGTGAACAGATCATTTACTGTTTCAATTTAACCATTGGATCATAAAGTCTCTTAACCAAGTAGGACTTAACAATCCTTTATAAATTGAGATATATCCTAAGGAGTATCAAAAGGTTTGGTCAGGAAGATAGCATAGAGATGCCAAATATCAAGTGACAAACTACACTAGATTTGGTCACAAAGATAGCATAGAGATGCCAGATATCAAGTGACAAACTATTCTATTTAAATCCTCTACTAAGGTCACACCTAACAGTGTATTTTTAACCTTTAACAGGGTTAGATCTTCACTGAGCTCACTTCAGAAGAGTGAAAATTTTGGGTTACCAGTCCCAAGTGGTTTTTCCCTTAACAGGGTTTCCACATTAAAAATCCATGTGTCAATGTGTTTATATGTCATTACTTTAGTGTTTTACATTACACATAACTAATCTATATTGATAGGTATACACTAATTTATTTAATGCATTTCGGTAAATGAAAGACTGCTAATCAGTAAATAGTAAGAATAAGTTTTAACAGTGAACTCAGAGAAGTAGTTATTTGTTGAGATTATTTCAAGGCATTCGTCTTGTAGGACTGAAGATAACTAGAGGCTTATATTTTGGTAATAAGTTTTGGGGTTAATTTATTGGAATATTTTTTAGGCCATTGATTCACCCCCCCCCCCCCTCTCAGTNCCATTGATTCCCCCCCCCCCCCCCTCTCAGTTATTCTAACAACATGAAATAGAAGCAGTGCCATGCACTTACCACCAATGAATCAAATTCCCACACAATGGGGTGGAAGTAACAATTCCTATAGATTCAAGCTACACTGGAAACAAAATCAAGGCATATAGTATGGTTCCTCACAATAAGGAAGTTCCAAAAGAGTTCCCAACTAAAACCTTTAAAGACATGGTGATGAGAAGCTTTGGAAAGACATGGAAACTTGAAGAAACTAGCATGTGGGAATACAAACTAGAGACAAAACCATCATTAGCTAACATTCACATGTCTCCAAGGTCATATGGGAAACCATTCCCATCTTTCACACCTTCTTCATCAAAAGGATAAGACATTCATGAACCAGTTGGCATGGTTAGAGCCTCTACTTCTCAAGAGGAATAAAAGGAAGATAAAGTAGTCTTGGGTTGGCTCTATAAAGAGGAAAAGAGAGAAAATGAATCAAAATAGTTGAGATATATCCCAAAAAATATGGAAAAGGTTATGACCTTCTTAAAAAAATGGGATACAAAGGGAAGGGCCTTTAGGAGATAAAGGAAAGGGACTCATTGAGCCTATCCCTATGGAATTAACGAACACTAAAGAGAAAATAGGATTAGGTTTCAATAACAAATCAAAGCACCCCACCTCAAGAGATGGTCCAATATTTGATAAAGGAAGTGAGGAAGAAGAGGAAGAAACATAACTTGTACCTTGGACATATAAAAGATTTCTGCATATGGGTACGAAGAACCCAAAATACCAAGGAGAACAATATGTACCTACTTTTGGAGAACAACAAGAGCATCATGTTCCTTTGTTTTCACAAACCAATATCTAAGAAGTAGACTAGGAAGAAGAAGACTCTTTGGAAGTTCAAAAAACAAAAGAATCTCATGAAGAAATCCCTCAAGAACAAGAAGAACACATAAATAGAGAAGAGGAAGAAAGTAGCTCAAACACTCTTGAGGAATCTTCTCCTATTAGACAACAACAAGATGTATATCCTAATTGGGGGTAATTTGTGATAGTTTCACATATGCTATATCTACCACACTTTGATACACAAATGGCTAATAGGGTACACTAGATAACTATTGCTGAGTTTCTAAATCGATCTGATGACAATATCTTAGACTCACATGATTATGAATGGGATCACATGGCTGATGCTACCATGGACATTGAGGTAGATGTAATCCACAAATTTGTACCTTTATTAGAAAGAGGAGAAAGTTCTAACACTACCCATAATACCAATGTTGTCATAGTATTGGATGAGATGGTGATGCCTAGGATAATTGATGAAGACACTGGCATCTTACTAGGACTAGAAGAATTACAAAGGATACAAGAAATGAGTTCTAATATGATAAGAGAAGAAGGAGAAAGCTCAAATGATGAATCACTAGA
Source organism: Thuja plicata (assembly GCA_018584345.1). Lineage (NCBI taxonomy): Eukaryota > Viridiplantae > Streptophyta > Pinopsida > Cupressales > Cupressaceae > Thuja > Thuja plicata. Next base: position 2,069,824 of record MU226793.1, read on the forward strand.
GTTAGGTCCGCATACCACTAACAATGACACTAATAATGATGATTCGATTCTTAATGATCTAAACACTATATAAGAAAACTTAACAGAACATATCTTGTCAGTTAATAGTCTTGATGCTGGCCCAATACTATCCTTAAAAACCTCTGAATCATTAAAATTTGTAAACCCTGAACTTATTGATTGGACAAACTCAGAACCAACTCCTATCATGAACTTTTCCAATTACTACACTTTGGATTGTTATCTAAATGCCTGTGAACGCTATCCCTCTTCCACCAATGCAAGGAGCATGAATATGATAGAGGAGGATATCAAGTTTCTTAGTCATAAATTGAAAAGTAAAAAAGAACTGATGGTGAAAACCACATTGTGGTAGTATAAAATTCTAAAATAGTAAAAATAAAAGATGTATCTAATGGTGAAAACCTCTCAGAGGAACCAAAAGATGAGATTCTTGATATCCTCCCTAACCACTTTCAAGAAAGATCTTCAGTAATGATAGAACAACCACAACCAGTTAATTTGGGTACAACAAAAGTTCCTCATATTGTTCATCTGGCACAATCATTATCAGAAGAAGAAAAGACACATTTTACTAAGTTCCTTAAAGAGAAAAGATTAAATTTGGATGGTCTTATACTGATATGCCTGGAATAGATCCTAAGTTAATAATACATCACTTATCTATAGTTCCTGGAATTAAACCTATCAAACCGAAACTAAGAAAGATGAACCCACATGTGGCATTATTGGTAAAGTAGAGCTGGAAAAACTCTTAAAGGCTGGATTCATAAGGGTCATCACTTAGGCAGGATATATTTATGATGTAGTTCCAGTTTCTAAAGTAGATAAGTCTATCATAATTTGCATGGACTTTAGAGATATAAACAAAGCTTGTCCTAAAGATGACTTTCCACTTACGAATATCGATATGATTATAGACTTCAAAGTAGGATATGAGATTTATTCACTCATGGATGGATTTTCAAGCTATAACCAAACAAAGATTGCTCCTGAAGATCAAGAAAATACATCATTTACATGTGCATGGGGAACATTTTGTTGGAGAGTAATGCCATTTGGGCTAAATAATGCTTGAGCTATATATCAACAAGATATGACAACAATCTTCCATGACATGATACATAAGAACATGGAGGACTATGTGGACGATACCTTAGCCAAGTCAAAGATAAGAATGACTCACATTGAAGACTTGAGGAAGATAGTAGATTGAATGGAAAAATTTAAACTAATGCTCAATATAAAGAAATGTGCATTTGGAGTCCAATCAGGGAAGCTCTTAGGGTTTATTGTGTCAGCTAAAGGAGTTGAGGTGGACCCAGAAAAGGTAAAAGAAGTAAAGGAAATGCCACCTTCACATAAGATTAGTCAAATGAGGAAAATCCAAGGAAGACTATAGTCAATTAGAAGATTCATGTCTCAACTAGCAAATAGAGTGCAACCTTTCACAAAATTGTTACATAAAGTAGTAACTTTCAAATGGGATGAACATTGTGAAAATAATTTCAAGGAATTAAAGGACTATCTAGCTAATCCTCCTATTATCTATTGGCAAGTGATGCATCTATGGAGTGATATGATACAATTGAGGGTTTTCATTTATGGCAACACATTTAGAATGATGATTGCTTGAAGTTGTTTATAGTTTTGGATATACATATAGCAAAATGACTAAGTACAGTAATAAGAAATATAGAGTATAGCGGTACAGTTTTGGACAGTGAAGAAATTATATGATGCATGGGGACATGCGAGCTTAGAGGAAGATATTTTGGAGTATGTATGTGTAGACACCCTAAAATGGACATACTTGGGACCTTACATTACAAACAATAATTTTCATCTATTAATTAATAGTTTTCTTAATCATTAATTATTCATCTATTTTCTTTTAATTTCATTCCCCAAAACATCTAATCAAATCCCCGAAATTAATTAAATAATTAATTTTATTTATTTAATTAACCTCAATTGATTAATCTTCATTAATTAATTAAATTCAATTTCCTAAAGTTCAAATTTAAACATGTAAACTTATTAATTAACTCTTCTAGTTAAATTAATTTCATTCAATAATTCAATTCTAAACCAAAAAGAATTCTATTATCTCACATGTTGAATACTTTAATTACAAAAATGAATTAAATATTCAATTTTATCCTTTCTTTAGTTCAAAAAAGAGAACTCTTGATCAGATCTCTGATTGCGAATTACTCCACCTACCTCTTCAATTCAAAAAGGTAACTCCAAATTACCTCTTCAGTTCAAAAGGTAACTCATAATAAGTTGTTCAGTTAACCAAACTTTATCTTCTCTCTCCAAGTTGAGGAGGTGGAGTTTACAAATGGCTTCTCTAGTTCCCTTTAATCTCAACCGTTCATCCTCTAATCTCTAGGATTGATCTCAACCATTCATATCTTTTCCATATTCTATATAATCAACCCTTCATAACCATTTGAAAGATCCAGTATTTTTAGATTTCATGTGCCCTTACTTTGTCAGATTGGTTCAAGCATCAAGCCTTCTTGCGATAAAAAATCTAGGATTTCAAGCTTACGTGCGTCATTACTCTGTCATATTGGTTCAAGCATCAAGCCTTCTTGCGAGCATAGATCTAAGATTTCAAGCTTATGTGCACCATTACTCTGTTAGATTGGTTCAAGCATCAAGTCTTCTTGCAATCATACATCCAAGATTTCAAGCTTTCGTGTGCCATTACTCTGTCAGATTGGTTCAATCATCAGCCTTCTTGCGATCAAAGCATTCAATATCATATTCTCAACGCTCCCAAGTCATAGACGTTGCCCACAAAAATACTGAGCACCACACAAATAAAGTTTCAGAAGGAGTAGAGAGAAACAATAGAATATTCAAGCTTTGTTGGTTTGTACTCATTTTTATTCCTCCTTTATTGCTTGTCATTTTATTATTCATAGTTTTTTTCTTAGTAGTGATTGATTGATTTCCCCCATTACAAGTCAGTGCTACTAATCCCCCTCGTTAACTCGAGATTGTGGAGACAGGATCCAAACCTGTGAGATTTTGGTGAACTCCACATGAATCAAACAACCCAAATAACACTTGCAGATGATAGACAAGAATTTTTGGCATCAACCATACGGCTGCAATTTTTTTTTTTTTGTCTTTTTTGATATCCTTGTAATTTTGCAATCGCTGGTATTTTACTGCAATTGATGAAAATATGCCACAATTGACTGGTTTAATGCCACAATCGATTTGAGGGTTTTGCAATTCTTTTTTGTCGTTATTCAAATCTCTATTTTCTTGCTCTATGTCACAATTGCCTGATATGTACCACAAATGATACCAATTTTCCACAATTAAGAAGATTTTACCACAATTGACCGATCCGTACTGCAATCATCAGCATATTGCCACAATAGAACGTTCTTTACCGCAATCAAAATAAGTTAGCCGCATCTGACAGAGATTTTTCACGATTGACAGCACATTACCACAATCGACAAAATTATTGCTTATCTGATTCAAATTCACTATTTTTCTTTTAAAATCTGATTATTTTCTTGGTTTCTATGCAAGTTTGACCAATGACTAATGGACAAGAGGGTAATCAGATGCATCCCAGGTGCTAGATCACTAAGAGCTTCCATAAGAAGGACCACTAACTACTGCATGCAACAAAGAGCCATCTTGGCCATCATAGCAGGACATTAAAGTGAAGCCTACAATAGATATCTTGATTCTATCAAATGTTTCACAGCTAAGTACGAGGTCACAATTAGTCTTAATGGTCTGAAGAATTCCAGATTTGTTGGATATTCTTCAATTCTTAATTGGATGATTTCAGTACTAATCACTTTTTGACATCTTGTGGTGAGGAAATAGTTAACAAAGAAAACATAAAATTCATTCATTTGTGGTTTAGTGCTTGAAACAAACATTACATGCAAACATCTTGAACCTCACATTTCCAAATTGGTGCTTAAAATTGATGTGGTGGTTAAGAATTGGACAAAGGAAAACAATCTTTCAAATTTAGTGCATTAAAATTGAACAAGCAAATCATCATCTACTTTGGGATTAAAATTTAACATTCATTCTTGTATGGGTGATTAGCTTAGTTCACACTTCAAATTTTGGGGTTCAATCAATTAACCTTGTGTCTTGAGTACTTGGTGCACTTGCTCAACCTGTTAGATTAAAAACCTTTATAATTTTTTGAAAGGCTTGTCTAGGGAATGCGGATCTTCCTCGGAGAACGACCTTAAACTGATAATCCTTCCAATCGATATATAAATAAGATGCAAACCAAAGTTCCATTTTATATCTAGCCAAGCTTGGGTGAGGTGTGTTGATGATATCCTGGTTTGGGTGAATATCCCTAAGTCACCAGCATGGTCAACTAGGCTCTTAAGTGAGTCACACACATACAAACCAATTGGATAGATGTCACGGACCCTACTACAACCTTGTTAAAATAGAGGCCAACCTGATTCACCTCTGAACAAATACCTTATTATAGTGCACGGGGTTGTAGAATTTCCCCCCAAGATTCCCAACTGTACGCCTCTCTTTTGATTCCCAAAGCTTTCCAAAGGCGAGGGTTAGTAGCAAAGGTTTCACAAATGAATGAAAATCAAGTATATAATGACTACTAAACGAATACTAGAAACATGATCAATAAAATGTACAAGCAAGAGAAAGGAAGACAAATAAATGCAAACCCCACGATGCTTGAAGCTTCTATTGTTTCTTTCTACTCCTTCCGAAATGTTGTTCTTGATGCTCAGTATTGGCGGGGCAGCATCTATGACTTGAGAAGCGTCAAGAATTTGATAATTGAAATGTGTGTGTGTGGTCGCAAGATGGCTTGAATGCTAGAACCAAACTGATGAAGTAATGGTGCACGAGAGCTTGAAATCCTGGACCCTTCAAATGGTTATGAAGGGTTTATTATATAGGAGTTGGTGATGATATGAATAGTTGAGATCAATCCCAGAGATGGGGAGATGAACGATTGAGATCAAAAGGAACAGGAGGTCCTCAATAAATTCCACCTCTTCATTTGGTAAAGAGGAGATAGAGTTTGGTTAATTGAAGAGCTAATTATGAGTTACCTTTTTAAACTGAAGAAGTGGGTGAAGTTACCCATGTGGACTGGAGAGATGGGTGGAGTAACCCATGTGATCTGATTGGAGTTATCTCTTTGAAGATAAATGAATATTTAATTCATTTA
>MU226793.1:2075161-2086379 GCA_018584345.1 Thuja plicata
AAATTAATTTAATTGAAATTAATTTAATTAGTAAGTTTAAATATTTGAATTTAAACTATAGGAAATTGAGTTTAATTAATCAATTAATGGTAATTAATCAATTAAAGCTATTTAATTAAATAAAATTTATTATTTAATTAAATTTGGGAATTTGATTAGATGATTTGGGGGATGAATTTAGAGGAAAATAGATGATTAATTAATGATTAAAAAACCATTAATTAATAGATGAAAATTAGTGTTTTCAATGTAAAGTCACAAGCCTGTCCATTTTAGGGTGTCTACATTTGCCCCTCTTTGATGCGATGTGACATGTCACAGTGTGTCAAAGATTCTTTGATTTTGCCCCAGCTTTCCCTGGCATTTAGTAAGTGCATTTATGTCCCCTCAACAAATTTGAGCGAAAAGTCGTAAGACGAGCGTTAATTTGTTGAAATTGCAAATTGTGGAACTGGGTAGCCGACGGATATGAAAAATACTTAAAAATGCCCCTGTAATGGACCGTTGAAGTTTTCAGGGACCAGGAAGACATTTTGGAGCTCCTGGGTGAAATTAGGGTTTCACAAAACTCCTATAAGTAGCTAAGAGAGCTCATCATTTGTCACTTTGCGATTTAGAGCTCCGATCTTCTTGGTGAGTTTGTGTTAGATTTCTGGTTTTATTTCTTCTTGTTTTCGAGCGATGGCAGGCCTTCCTGGCATGGTGCACATCTCCGACCGAGTCCAGACGTACCGTAGACCTGTTGGCTCTAGGTGCCTGTGAGTTTTCTCGCTTTGCATGTCATTTATTGCATTTAAAATTTGTACTTTTTAAAAAAATTTACATGATTGCCGCAATCGACTATGATTTTGCTACAATTGCCAGTTTTATGCTGCATTTGATAAAGGTGCCACATTTGCATGTATAAAATGTTGCAATTGTAGTTTGTCTGCTGCACTTGTAGTTTAGGTGTCGCAATCGCTTAAAAGTACCGCATTTGCCTCTGTTTATTACTGTAATTGATTTTTTAACACTGTCTGCCTGATGTCTTTGTCAGTTATCTGCTTTTTTTAACTTCTGTTACTTTCCTCAATGACTGAAACTGATAATTTTCTATTCTTTACTCTATGTGCAGTTCACTGGGCATATCTTATGCTGTTGTGAGTCTAGACCAGTAGGGCTCGTATATAGATTCTAGCTGACCGAGGATGAGAGGTCAATACTTTGTGATCTGGGTTTGTACTGGATATGTTACATTCCTGAGATCATGACCAACAGGGGTCTAATCTCTACTCTTGTAGAGCGTTGGCACTCTGAGACATGCACTTTCTGGTTGCCCACTGGTGAGTGCACCGTGACCTTGGAGGATGTGTATCACATCCTCCAACTCCCTATCTAGGGCAAGTTGGTGGAGTATTCCACATGCACTGGTATTACTGCTTTGACTGAGCTCTCTGGACTGCCCTAGGATTAGCTCAGGCTTGCAGGAGGTTATGACATTCCTTGGTTGAGATTCAGTTTAGGCCTTGATAGACTATCCACACTGTTGGGTAGTCTGATATGCTGGATCCTATGCCTCGATCATCGTCAGCGTGGTTTTTCTATTGGGTTTGGTAGTGTCCTGCAGAGTATGGTCCGAGACCATACCATCTTTGCTTGGGGCCCATGCATGTTGGCCCACATGAATTTCCATATGCTGTATGTGGCTTACCTTGATGGTAAGTCACTTGGTTGTGGTGTCACTTTATTATAGATTTGGGCATGGGAGCATATAGCTGTTTGCTGTCCTCTTGGTGCCCGTGCTCTCTTGGAAGATAGGCCGTATGTGTATATGTATGGTGGTGTGATTGTTTAGACCCATATGGGTCATCTTTCATATTGGCGACAGTAGCTAGCTATGATTCCATACTTTATCTAGAGGCCTTACAGAGATTATCCTATTTGGGATGGAGAGGACATCCATCTCCCCTTTTGTCGATAGCAGAGGTACTTGATTGGTCGTGTGAGTGATCATGTACATATGATCAATTTTCATAACACCAACAGGGTGTTACGTCAGTTTGGAGAGAAGCGGGATGTGTCAGATTCATATGCTTATTTTTCTCGGAGGTCTAGGGATGCTCGTGTATGGGTTGTTGTAGTGTCACTGGATGTTGGTCGCACTGAGTTCTTAGGGTTGCTTCCCATTGCATGGACCTGGTGCTCTGCCACTATGGACCTAGGTTTGTTTTGTTTCTGATATTATTATGTACTTCCGTTCTGCTATGTTATTCTTGCTCATATCTTGTAATGGTACTTTATGTCTTGATATGCTATCATACTGATAGTTGATTTTCCTTTTGCAGGCACTACACCACAGTTTGATGCATACTGGTTGCAGCATCATCCTATTGCTTTGACAGATGTCTCGCGTCCTGTTCCCAGGACCATTATGATGAGGACTCATCAGTTACGCCATGGCAGGGGAGGCCATGATGGAGAGAGAGGTGGTGGCTAGGGAGGGAGGGATGGGGGTAGAGATGGTGGATGGGGGAGAGGCAGGAGAGATGGTGGGAGGGATGGAGGAGAGGTGATGATGGAGGGGATGATCCTATTCCTGGGGGTGCTGGAGGTGGAGTTAGGAGTAGAGGTGGTTGGAGTGGGGGGCGTGCCAGAGTTAGGTTAGGTGCCATTTTGGAGGACGAGGAGGCTTTGGAGGAGGAGGCACCTTAGTTGGTGCGCAGAGTTCGCAGGCGAACAACTGTAGTTTTGGCTCCCCGACATGAGGATCGGGTTGTTATTGAGGATGTGGATGTGGAGCTTGCTGATATAGACATGGAGGCTTTTGATGAGTAGAGCGCTGAGACTGGTTCCTTAGGGGAGAGTGGCAATAGCAGGAGTAGTACAGGGGAGAGCTCCGAGAGTGGGGATGATTTTGTGGTTTTGAGACGGAGAGGAGGAGAGGGACTAGGGGATAGGGCAGAGGAGGGTGACATGGACGTGGCGATGGGTGGTATGGATGATGATCCATCAGAGATGGAGTGCCTTACCCATCAATTTTAGGATCTACAGGCCCGTCTTTCCTTATCTAATGCTTGTGCAACCATTTTGGAGGCCCGTGTGACAGCTGCTAAGTCTAGAGAGTGACAAGCTCGGGCCGAGGTCTGCGCTTTTATTGATAGTGTACAAGATGTTTCCCATAGAGATATTCTTGATAGATATTATAGATCTGGGCGAGAGGCTCAGAGAGAGATAGATTATTGGAGACGACACTATGAGGGTGTAGTTCCTATGGCACAGAGGGTGCCTAGCTATACAACGTCGTAGAGATCCAACAGGGCTCAGCAGTCTCAGAGTAGTGGTGTCAGAGCTCTTGAGTCCTCACATAGGATAGATTCTGATATGCCTCCCCCTCGTGCACCTCTTGGCAAGGGTGGGGGTAGCTCTTGTTGACATGTTCCTTGTATCATTTTTTTAGTGATTCATTGTATACTCTGAATAGTACCATTTTTGTATCTTGATGCACTGATTTATATATTGATATACATGTTGATTACCTTCTTTGTTTAGACTTGTGACTTTTCATTTGTACTCAGATATTCTTATTTACATGAGATGCAACTATGTTTTGATGTGATGTGCAATGTTTAATTTTCTATATGTATGATTCTACAAGATTTGGTGGTTTAGATGATGAGATGTATATGCAATGTGCTTCTATTATGCAGACTCATATATGGATGATTTACTTTTCCTATGATACTGACATGTCATGTAGGATGGTGTAAATGAGATGCATATTTATATGAGATTCTTATGGATGCATGTGTTTTGTTTATTTATCATGAATGCAACTACCATGTTTTTGTACTTTTTTGATGCACTTAAAGAATGAATGTAGTCTTCTATGCACAAAATATTTGAGTAATGCATGAGTTAGTTAGAAAGAAGTTAGTTTGGATAGATGTGCTTTGAGATTGATCTAATAGAATTTGGTTATAGAAAAGTTCTTTTTTTTTGCATTTTTTTGGATAGATATGATCTGATAGAAAGGATGAATGTCTCAATTCGCTGCCCCAGTTTCTAATAATTGTCATCATTGCATCTTTTTTGTATTTTCTAATATTTTGAAAGAGTGTCGAATGATCCAGATCACATACCACCTAGATACCACCATGACCTCTTGATAGCGGAAGGAATAGAGAGATTGAATAGAAAGAGACCCATAATGCACCCAAATATTGACCATCTAGATTCAACTATGTTCCTTGTTTGAAAAGAAAGAGAGCCAAGAGCACCCAGATATTGACCATCTGTATACCACTTGTCCTCTGAATTAATCTAAAACAAAGAAACCAAGATAGAACTCCTATGCATCCAAAGTCCATCTGGATAACACTGTGAGCTCTTGATTTCCGAAAGGGAAAGCCAAGCAAACAAGATAGAACTCCTACGCCCCTAGAGTCCATCTGGATAGCATTGTGAGCTCTTATTTGTAACATAAAGGGAAAGACCATAGAAACCAAGATAGAACTCCAAAGAAACTCAGAGTCCATCTGAATATTGTTGCGAGCTCTTGATTCTATAAAGCAAACAAGCAAAATACAAGAGAAGGAATGTCCAATTCTTTCCCAGGTTTAATCTCAGATCATGGAACTGCGTGGCTGCCAGATAAGTGACAGTGCCTACCACATTTATCCTAAATCATGGTGGCCCTGACATCGAAGTGAACATTCAAAAAACAACAATCAAAGAAAATAATTCATGATCTATCATAGCTACTCTCCTCACATGGTGGATCCTGGAGTAGCATAAGAACATAACCTTGAAATATAGACTGACATATGACCGACTTGACTGACCTAGTCAACATTTTTGTATGGTTCCTTGATGCAGTTGGATTCTCTTGATTGGCTTGACTCTTTAGATAGGCATGATTGGCTTGATTGTGTTGATCGTGTTGGCAGTGGATCAAGCTGTGTCAGATGGGCCGAATGCATGTTCCCAAAGCTCATGATTGTGATAGTATTTGATTGATAGATTTGATTGCTCTAATCATGTTGGTAGTTGATCAAGCTGTGTCAGATGGGCCCAATGCTGGTTTGCAAAGCTCATGATTGTGACAATATTGATAGTTTGGCTTGCTCACCTTTTGTTTGCTAGTCGAATTGATAGATTGATAGAGCTATGTCAGATGAGCCCAATGCTGATTCGCAAAGCTCATGATTGTGACATTGATTGACTAGGCACAATTGCCATTGTTGGAATTATATTGAGATAATTTGTACTGAGAGGGGAGGGGTGAATCAGTACCTCTAAAATTTTTCTTGGTTAGCCCATTAACCCTTAGTCATCAGTTTACAAAATAACTTATCTATCTATTCATCTTTCTTTATGCATATGAAATCATATCATACATTCCATTTGATGTGTAACAGTAAAAGAAACATACATGAAATTTGATAACACATAACACAAGATATGGTATCACAGAAAACTCCTGTTAAGGAAGTAAAAAACTGCGGTGGGGATTGTTACCCACAAACTTCACTATCTGCAGATAAGAAGAGCTGGTTAAGGCTTGCAATTTTGGTCACTTCTGATGACCTACCCTGTTAGGAGTATTATAGTGGAGACCTGTTAAGATCTACTTCATTTGAAGCTTTCAACAACATTGTTAAGTGTGCACTCTGTTAAGAGATTTACAAAGGACAGTAAAGTCCACCTTCTACAAAAGGATTTTAGATGTGATGCACTTGTTAGAATGAAACTACATAGATCTTTGATCTGATGATAAATGAAATCTTCAATTGCTGATAAACAGATCCTCTAAAGCTCCAAAAATACTATTAATCATCCTTCCATGATTGGGTATTACCTTTATCTACTCGTTGGTAGCCTCTGTGTGTTCTTATTAATTGATGTATTATGTTTCTGCTCTTTGCATGAATTCTGCCTTCTGCTCCTTAGATGCTCTTCAAGGCTATCAATTATGAAGAATTTACGTTGTCACAATTGAGTACGAACATCTATTTATACTAATCTAGGCTCAATTCTTGATTCATGCTTTGTGGATTAACTCTAGATCCAAGATATATAACTTGATCTTGATCTGTAGTTAGATATTCTTTAAATCTGTTAGGATGCTTAAAAGCATTTACATAAAGCGTGCATGACCATTAAAAACAAAAAAAAAAAATCTACAAAATAGAATAACTTTGTTTTATTCACCGTGTATAAATCAGATCCATAATTTGTAGCTTTTTTGTCTATCAGTTCTGACAGTCAGTGTTCTTGGTCGTCAGTGTTCCTTTCTCTGAACATGTCATTGGGTATGCTTGTCTGTTCCTATCGGGTTGATTTTGGAAACTGTGTCACCGGTAATGCTTGTGTTCACCAGTGATGCTTGTGTTCGCTGGTGATGCTTGTCACATTTATACTTAGCATTTTTTCTCAAAATTCTTTTTCCTGTCGAGTATGCTTGCATTTCACCGGTACTACTTGTGGTTCGCCGGTGATGCTTGTGTTCGCCAGTAATGCTTTGTGACTGCTTTTTTTTCTCTGAGTATACTAATGGAAAAATAATGTCATCAATCTCCCCCTTTGACATTAGTATCAAAAACATGATATGTGCAACATACTGAGTGTATTAGTATGTACACCTGTGTATACTTCTTCCTTATTAGTCATTTGAATGACTCCCCCTATGTATGTGCCGGTAAGTGTAAGTATATATATATATATATCCTTTATCTTTTTGTTTCTTTTTTTGATATATGTATTGTCTAGATATTTGTATTGTACATAGCTATATACATTGCCTTTCCTCCTTTTTTTATTCTAAGGACAAAGGTACTTACAACTTCTCAAAAAGGTGGGAATGTGAGGATTTGACTTCCTCCATCATTTTATCCCATTTTTCTTTCAGCATTTCAAGAGCCAGTTGCTCTAGTGAAATTCTTACATGAATATTATAGATGTTGTCTACTACAGACATCTCCAGGGTTGCTATCAGAATTCTAGCCTCTGAGATATGCTGCTGAAGTATTGTGAGATTTGATAAAATGTGTGCTTGTAATTCTGTAATCTCTCCTCTGAATTGTGTCTTAGCATCCCATATTTCCTATCTTAGCCTGTTTTCCTCAATTACTATGTCATGATGTGCCTTTATGCTCTTAGCATTTGAGGTTAGGCTTTGTGCACTCTTAGTGACATTAGAATCAATTTCTGTATGTTTGTCACTATTCTCTTTTGCAAATTTGTCAAGTGTGCACATCTTCTGAACTAAGGTTATTGCCTCTACAATCATTGGTTCCATTTCATCACTAAGTTTTGAGAGTTTAACCTTGTTCAATGCCACTTCTTGGCTTATCTTATCAATTAGCTTGTATTTATATTTCTTCTCTGCTTGTTCTTCCATTTCTTGGTTGGCTTCTATCCCTTGCTCTGTGATAGTGTCGGCAAGAACAACAATTTGTTCCTTAACTGAAGCATTTTCATCAATTTTTACTTCAGGAACCAGTTGTTGGAGTATTTCTTTGGCTTTTTCAAGTGCCATGTTTTCTCTGTGTTCTTTGATCATCTTCTTTTGTATGTATTTTCATTAACATAGCACTCCAAACTCTTGAAGTTTGTCACTGTCCAAGTGGTGATGTCCCAATTTGGTACTTCAATGACTTCATCTAGTGTGACAGCCAATATGTCTTTCTTTACTATTTTCTTCTTCTTCTTCTTTGGCTGGTTGGTGGTGGAAGATTGATGTAATACCATCTGCAAAGCCTGTGATTGTGTAGATTTTGTTGGTGAGTGTAAAGAAGTTGAGGCATCCTTTTGTACCAATTCTGTGATCACCGTCCGATTTTGTGAGGACGTCTCCTCACGATCCTTGGGTGTGTCAACAGATGAATCTTCCTTTTATTTCATCTCCTCATTTCTCTTTACTTCCTCACTCTTTCCTTGCTCTTCAATCTGCTTTGATGTGTCCTCTGTTGTTTTCTCTGCCTCTTGCTATTTCTTTTCATTGGTGGCATCCTTCATTTCTGTGTCGGTATCCTTTGGAGAATTTGATGCCCCTTTATTTTCATCTGTACCCATATCTTTGGCTATATCATCATCTTTCTTAGATGATTTGTCCTGGCTGGACTGTATATTGATAGCATCTATCAATATATTCATATTAGTTGGCGTATTGACAGTTGCAGTGTCAATAGCTTTATCTTGTTCATCGGTATTATCCCTTGTGGCAGTGATATATTCATCTTTTTGCATATCTGCTATAGGGTCTTTTCCTGTAATGGTGTCGACAATGTTGTCTAACCATGATTCATCATTAATATCCACATCTAAGTTACCCTTAATTGTTAGATCTACTGTGGCAACTTCTTCATCCTCCAAGGTAATGTGGATGGGGCTATCCAGGACTTGATCATGTTGGCCATCTTTTGACCAATATTCATCTATAAAATCTATTTGTTTCTTCCCTGTTATTTGTACTTCTTCATCATCCAACTCAACTATTGAGTTACCCGTCTTGTTGATAGGTTCCTTTGTAGGACTGTTTTTCTCTGCAGGTTTTAGTATACCACTCCACATTTTGTGAGTGTCTTCCTCCAGCTCTATAAGTTTCTTTTGAAGAAATTTGTAAGCTCTCTATTTAGGTGAGAATTTCTTTGTATATTTCTTCATGACTTCATTGATTTCCTCTCTTGTTGATTCAGGAGGCATAAGAGAGACTAGCACTCTTTCTCTTATCCTCTTCTCCTCATGGAGTGCAAAAGTGAATCTAGAGGATATCTTATCCAAAGTTCTTGTGGAACATCTTGTTTTTCAAAGTGTAGTGGGACATAATAATGTCTGCACATCTTAGCAATAAGTGCATCTTCAATCTTATTTTGTTCTTCTACATCCCATCTTAACCATTTTCTGATCTTTGGGTGTCCAACACATGTAGTTTTAGAAATGTACTTACATATGTCATCAATGTCTTCAGATGGTGATGTAAGCTTTGCCTTTTCCTTTGCTAGCCTGACAATGTCGGGTTCATCCATTGTTGTATCTTCTAATTATTCATCTATTTGAACATACTTTCTCCTCTTAGCAGGTGCCCTAGGTGGTGGTTTAACCTTTGTAGGTGCAGGTTTCCTCTTGTACACCTTGCCTTTTACCATAGGTGAAGGACTGGTATCCTTAGCTGTTTGGCTTCTTGTTCTAAAATTTTTGGTTGGAGGAGGAGGTGGTGAATTAGATTTCTCCTCTTCTAATTCATGTTTCTTTGTTGTTTCACTGATGGGAAGTTGTTTCTCGGTGTCTTCCTCCTTACTCTATTCTTCCTCCTTACCCTTTTCTTCATCTTCTCCATCAGAGGATATGTTCAAGTTTTTCTTTATGTTTTTCACCATCCTTTTAGACTGCTTTACAACCTTCTTGACAAAAAGTGTTGATTTAATTTTCTATTTGGCTTCCTGATATGTGCCAAATCTCAGTTGTTTGTTTTCAACTGGTTCATTCAATAATGTCTTTATTGCTTCTGTTTCTAACCCAGTCTTGATCTCATAATCAAGTTTTTCTAGCCAAGATTTTCTTGGGACTACTGCTTGAATGTAGGTGAAGTCAGTGTCCACCATAAAACAAATGTCATATTTGTATTCCTCAATTAGACTTTCAAGAATTCTACTCCTTGCTTGTAGCATATCCTTAATTGCCTTAAAGTACTCATGCATAACATTGTCAAAATTTGTGCCTATTGTTTCAATGTATTCATTAATCTGCATGGTAATGGGTCTGTTGGTGTCCCATGTTACTTTTCCAATTGAAGGAAAGTACTCTTCAAAGTAGAAGAATATACATAATATGAGGGAATCAAACTTACATGTGTTTGTCTGTTAAGACCTTATGGTGCACATGTTCTCCTCAAATTGATGCAGTAGGATCTCTGCTGGATCCATCTTCTTCCCCTGTTTGATTATTTTGTAGGTTGTGGTCATTGCTATGCTAGAGATACTATTCATTCTTCTAGCTTGAAATATCTTATATCCAACTACGCATGCACCAAATTTTAGCTCTGCGTCAGTGATAGTGTTTACCTTCAGTGCCCTCTTGTCAGATTTAGCATTGGTCAACTTTTCCACTTCTGCAAGAGAAGGATGTTTGTGAGCCCGAGGTTTGTCAGTTGTTGGATAGCCTGTTACTGCATGTATAACATATTTTTTTTATGGCCTTTGGTTTGTTCAACCACAAATAATTATGATGTACTCTTCTTAGAACAATCTTAATCCACTCTGTCTTAAAACATTTCGGGAAATGAAGTGCATTTGTTAGACCTTTCTCTTCTAAGTCTTTATGTTCTTCTTTTAGCTTGCCACCATCATCAAAAAGTGCTTTATAGGCATTATCTAGATCTAGATCTCCTATCTCCAAGATCTTGCAGTGTATATAGGACCTAACATCCTCGACCAATAAAACCCTAGCTGGGATTCAGGAGAATGCTCCAGAATTGTCTGGTTGAGAGGAAATCTCAGCATGTAACTTGTAATTTGATTCTGCACATGCCCCTCTTTTAACAAGGTTAAATGGTTTCTTCTTGTCATCCTTAAGTTTCTTTACCCTAGATGTCGATGCCATCATTTTTGAGATTTTAGGGCTTTTCCATAAATCAAAACAATGCTTATCAGTGAGTGAATAAACCTATTGAATGTCTATGATCTCCTTTGAATCTGTATGCTCAGTGAATGAATTCTGCTGGGTCACTTCTCAAACTACTTGAAATCGCTCTGCTCTGCTCTGCATTTCTCAAAAATTGCGGGTGTGAAAATGAGCTTACCCGTCGGGCTTTTATACTTTTTGGTGCCCTAAGTTGTCATTAATGCTTACCAACTTCATCAGTTTATGAAGACTGCCTCTGTCGGTAAATACATTCACAACTCCTCCAGTGTCTTTGCAAAGTGTTGGGTAGCTTAGCAGTGTTGGAGACTTTACCAATGATCGTCGGTGATATTGAGATAACAACTTTTGTAGATTTAGTGTATATCGATACTCGTCGGGTTACACACAACTTGTGTAAAGACTGATACATTCTGGTAAGTACTGCATGTCTTTTCTGTGTGTGTTCACCGATGCAGATGGTGCTCAATAACTGATGGTTGCTTTATAGTAGATTATCAAGTAATAGTATATTGCATCTTTATTCATGCCTATATAACAATATGAACTATGTATAATGGAACTGATGCATAATAGAACTTGTGATAATGCAGTTCCATAC
>MU226793.1:2096020-2126155 GCA_018584345.1 Thuja plicata
ACCTTGTGCTCGATGTTATGATGGAAGTGAGCTATGAACTTTTCAGCCAATTCTCCCCAAGACTGAATGCCATGAGGTAGATGTGAGAACCATTCCATTGCTGGTTTGGCTAAACTTTGTGGGAACAATCACATTAGATATGTCTCATCATGAGTGACTTTGACGCAGCTAGCAAAGAATTCTCAGATATGCTCAATAGGGTTGGTACTACCCCTATATTTGTCAAATTTTGGTACCGAGAAATGGTTTGGGAATGGAGACATGTGAAGAGAATGGTCAAAGGGGTATGGGTATAAATCCTCTATGGTATAGGATTTAGTTTTCCCCTAATTTTGCATATCCATAATTTGGGTTTGAAGGGTTTGTATTTGTTGCATTAGCATGTCTGTTTGATATTGAGGCTCATGTGTGTGGACATTCCTTTGTGTCATGGTGGGTATGAGGTTGCATCTCTATTTCTCTTGAGTAGGAACATAGGATTTCATCCTAGGGACTTGATATTGGTTCCTGACTGAGTGATTCGTAACTAGAGGGACATGAGTAGTCCATGGTGGGTTTTGATGTGTTTGTTGTTGTGACTAAAACTAGGGTTGATAATGTTGGGGTGGATATTGCTGCTACTGAGGTTGGGTTTGAAACTAGGTTTGTTTTTGCTGAGGTTGGTTTTGAGGCAACTAAAGCTAGGGTTGTTGTTGTGGAGGTTGGAACTGAGGCAACTGAAGCTTGGGTTGGGGTTGCTGAGGTTTGTTTTGAGGCAACTGAAACTAGGGTTGTTGTTGCGGAGGCTGGATATGAGGCAACTGAAGCTGGGGTTGCTATTTCTGAGGTTGGTTTAGAGGAAACTAAATCTAGGGTTGCTATTGCGGGGGTTGGTTTTGAGGAAACTAAAGCTGGGTTTGCTGTTGCAGATGTTGGATTGGTGTCAGAATGGGAAAAGATGTAGCTTTGGGTGGGCCTTGACTGTAAGTCATTCTGGCAGAGATGGATCCCTGTAGGCATGATGTGTTGATCCCAAAATTAGTGTGAATAGGTTGTAGTAGTGGCATAATTTTAGAATAGTTGGTGTTTGGTGGGAGGGAAGGGATAGCATGAGAGCTTGATTGTGCTGGCCATGAGACCAAAGGTGGAATCATACTAGTGACCATGGGTGCACTTAGTTGCGAGACTGTCATGCCTTGAGTAGATGATGTACTGGCCTGGGTCAGGTCATTGGTTTGATTGGATATAGTCTGTGTCAATGTGGGTAAAACCAATGGTGGAAAGATTAGAGACATGACATGTAGTATCTGAGGAAGCTGAGTAGTATTCTGACCTGCGAGAGTGTTTTCAGGCCATATAGTTGATAAATTGAATTCAGCGGGGAGTTTGACTCCCTTCTTTATTAGCATGGCCAAGTAATGTTTAGGGTTCCTCTCTACAACAACATCAACTACTTTGGTGGAGTAGGCATCTTGGTCCACATCTTCAAGTTCTTCTTCGGTGATATCTTGGAAAAAGGCTGCCCCACGGGGCTGTTCAATGAATAGAGAAAAACTGGTGTTCATGAAGGGATCATTCTCTTGCTCTGTTTCCCAAGTGGGGAAATGGTTGATATATGACTCATCTAGTTGAGATCTATCCTTAGAGCTTGTGTAAGGTCCGCCATGAGGTGTTTGAGACATAGTGTGGTCCAGGATTTGTAACTAAAACAAGTGATATAAAGCAAACAAAGAAGAGGATCCTTTCTAAGAAAACTCTGAGTTATGTTTTGGACAAGGGTAATTCTAAGGATAGATTTTGATATAAATTGATCTCAAAGTGGTGATGATAAAAGATAAGATTTGATGACCTTTTCCTTGGAAAAAGTCAATTTGATAAAGATGATGATGTTTGATAAAGATGATGATGTTTGATATGATGAGATCAAGATATTTTGAGTCTGAGCTTTCGAACTAACAATGTTTTTGACAATAATCGTTCTTTACAGAGAAAGGGTAATCTTTAATGTTTAGAGATTCACATAATGTTCTTTGCATTTTCTTGGCATAGACACTAGTTTTGAACACCAAATGAAGAATTCTTTAAAGGTTTTTAGGTCAGAATAGGAATGTAGTATATCTAGTCAATTGCAGTACAATTTCACCGATTGCGGTAAAATAGCTGGTCGATTGCAGTAGTTTATCACTGATTGTGGTAATAAACATGATGATTGTAGTAATAAATGAGTCAACTATGGAAAACTTCCTTCAATTGCGGCACAATGCGAGAAATTGCGGTAAAAGAGGAACAATCTAAAAAAGACTAGAGGATAAGTATCACTGCTTGATATTTTTGAATTTTTCTGGAACAATGCTTCTGATTTGCAAGATAGTTGACGTTGATAACCCTAGACTTTAACATGTTTGACTTGTTTTGATAGGTTGGATGTTTTGTTTTTCATTTTTAGAAATTGATCAAAGGAACAAGGACAATAGACACTATGTTTTGAAGAATGAAGACTGAAATTGTGTATGTTCTACAACTTTTTCAAGTTGCAAGGTTATCACGAGTTCTCAACAAATAACAGTTAGATTAATCTAGGTCAATGGCTTCAGAATACAATGTTATAGGCCTAATGCTTGAATGTCCATTAGTTCACACAATAATTGTCATGCTACTAGGACACGAAGGTCCACGACGTAGGTGCCTGTGTTTTTGCTGTTTCTAGGTATTGTTGCCGTGGAGTGAAGATCTCTGTCACTACACAAATACCGTGGGACACATATGTTGGGAATCTTGGGGGGAAAATTTTTCAACCCCTTGCACTATAATAAGGTATCTTTTCAGCGGTAAAATGGGTTGGCCTCTATTTAACAAGGTTGTAGTAAGGGTCTGTGGTGTCTCTCTAATCAGTTTGTACATGCGTGACTCACTTAAGAGCCTAGTTGATCACACTGGATCCTTAGGGATATTCACCCGATCTAGAATATCATCAACACGCCTCGCTCGAGCTTGGCTAGATAAGACAGAACTTTGGTTCGCACCTTGTTTATACACCGATCAGAAGGATTACCGGTTTAAGGTCATTCTCCAAGGAAGAAGCGCATTCCCCAGACAGGCCTTTCTAAAAAAGTATAAAGGTTTGTAATCTAACAGTTTGTGCAAGTGCACCCAAAAATCTAGACACGAGGTAAATCTATTAAGCTCCAAATTTTGAAATGTGAACTAAGCTACATCACCATACAAGCACAAATGTTCAATTTTAAGCCCAAAAGTAGGTGTTGATTGCTTGTTCAAATTTAAAGCACCAAATTGAGAGATTCTTTACCTTTGTTTAGTTTTAATCCCCGCGTCAATTTTAAGCCCAAATCCACAATATGAGGTGTGATATGTTTTGCAAGCACTGTTCTTTTTAAACCCAAATCGACAAATAAATTCCTTTAGTTTTGCGTTGTTTAAATAGGTTAGTACCAAAAAGGGACTATTCGTAAAATAATGGTATAAGTAACTTTGAAATAATGAAGGATGCTTACCAAACTTACCTTTCTCTATCCTTGGTGACTTTGATCCAATCCTGCACAGAAACTGAAAAGAATGTCAATTTCGAAAGAGACGGGCAGAAGATTTGGATCTGATGTTGCAATATTTCCTGCGATTGCGGCAATCTTCTTGCAAATGCGGTAAATTTCTATCGATTGCGGTAATTTTCTGTCAATTGTGGAAAAGCACTAACAACTATAGAAAAATGCTGTCAATTGCAGCATGAATCGGGCAACTGTGGTAAAATTCTTTCGATTACGACATGGATCGGGCAATTGCGGCAAAATTCTGGCGATTGCGGCACGGATCGGGCGATTGCGGCAAAATACCAAAAGAAAGAAGACAAGAAATGGACAAAATAATTGTGAAAGCCTACAATCAATTGTGGTATTAAACCAGTTGATTGCGGCACAGTATAGACGATTGTGGTAAAATACGAGCAACTGAGAAATAATACAAATGTTGAAGAAAAGTGGGATTTTTTAATTTACGACCGTACGGTCGTGGTTGATCAATCCATTTCTTCATCTGCAAGAGATATTTGGGCTGTTTGTTTCACGTTGGGTTCACCAAAATGTATGCCTCTCTTTCGATTCCCAAAGCTTTCCAAAGGTGAGGGTTAGTAGCAAAGGTTTCACAAATGAATGAAAATCAAGTATATAATGACTACTAAACGAATACTAGAAACGTGATCAATAAAATGTACAAGCAAGAGAAAGGAAGACAAATAAATGAAAACCCCATGATGCTTGAAGCTTCTATTATTTCTCTCTACTCCTTCTGAAACGTTGTTCTTGATGTTCAGTATTGGCGGGGCAGCGTCTATTACTTGAGAAGAGTCGAGAATTTGATAATTGAAATGTGTGTGTGTTGTTGCAAGATGACTTGAATGCTAGAACCAAATTGACGGAGTAATGGCACACAAGAGCTTGAAATCCTAGACCCTTCAAATGGTTATGAAGGGTTTATTATATAGGAGTTGGTGATGATATGAATGGTTGAGATCAATCCCAAAGATGGGGAGATGAACGGTTGAGATCAAAAGGAATAGGAGAGGTCCTCAGTAAACTCCACCTCTTCATTTGGAAAAGAGGAGATAGAGTTTGGTTAACTGAAGAGCTAATTATGAGTTACCTTTTTGAACTGAAGAGGTGGGTGAAGTTAACCATGTGGACTAGAGAGATGGGTGGAGTAACCCATGTGATCTGATTGGAGTTATCTCTTTGAAGATAAATGAATATTTAATTCATTTATTTAATAATTATTTTCAACACGTGAGATAATTGAATTGTTTTTGATTAAGAATTGCTTTATTTGATGAAATTAAATTAATTTAATTAGAAGAATTTAATTAGTAAGTTTAAATATTTTAATTTAAACTATAGGAAATTGAGTTTAATTAATCAATTAAAGCTATTTAATTAAATAAAATTAATTATTTAATTAAATTTGGGAATTTGATTAGATGATTTGGGGGATGAATTTAGAGGAAAATATATGATTAATTAATGATTAAAAAACCATTAATTAATAGATGAAAATTAGTGTTTCCAATGTAAAGTCGCAAGCCTATCGATTTTAGGGTGTCTACACCAACATATGTATTCCAGGGTATTGTGTTAGTGAAAGATATCTTCAATAGCATGACAACAATATCTGGCAATGAAAAAACATGGGTACCTACGTCATGGACCTTCGTGTCCTAGTAGTGTGACACTTGTTGTGTGAGATAATGAACATTCAAGCATTGGGCCTATAACATTGTATTTGAAGCCAATTTTTGACCTAGATTAATTTGTTTTTCCTTGTCTCAAGGCTCATGCTAGATTACAAAACACATTGTCTATTGTTCTTATTCTATGATCAGTTTCCAAAAATCCAAAATCAACATTAAAAACTATAAAAATGAGTCCAACGTGTTCAAGTCTAGGCTATCAACATCAAAACTTGTTCTACAATCAAAATCCTTGTTCCCGAAAGCAATTTTATCAGACAAATAAGCCAATTTGAAATATTTTTAAGACTATCTCCCTTTTACTGCAATTGCCCGCATCTTGCCACAACTGACGACATTGTACCGTAATTGACTTGTTTATTGCCGCACTTGACCTATCACTTTACCGCAGCCGGTGGAAGTTTTCCGCACTTTGGTAGGAACTCAAAATAACTTTTTTTTACTTGAAAACCTTGAAAATATTCCCCATTTTGTGTAAAAGATCAGTTTCTATCCCAGAAAAACATGAAGAACATTGTGTGAATCTCTAAACATAAAAGAACATCAATTATTTGAAAGCATGATTATTGTCTTAAAAATTATTAGTTCAAAAGTTTAGACTCAATTATCTTGATCTAGTTATCTCAAAATCATCAATCTCTATTAACAACTTTGTCCAAGACAATAGTCAGAATCCATATCTTATATCACCAAGTCTTTGGAGATCAAGATAGATCAACATCTATCCCTAGAATTACCCTTGTCCAAACATAACTCAAACTCTCCTAGAAATGTTATCCTTTTTTGTTTTCTTTATATCACTTGTTTTAGTCAAAAAATTTGGACAATACTATGTCACACACCTTATGGAGGGCCCTACACTAGGTCGAAGGATAAGACTCAACCTGACGAGTCCTATATCAACCGATTCCCCCCATAGTAACAAGAGCAAGAGGATGACCCTTTCAGTAACACTAGTCCTTCTCTTTTGATTGAGAACCCCCATAGCCCAACACTGTTCCATGATGTCACAAAGGAGGAGCTCAAAGACATAGAGAAAGATGCCTATTCCGCACAGGTTGTTGACGCTATAGTAGAGAGAAATACCCAATGATTCTTAGCCATGTTGATTAAGAAGGGAGTCAAGCTCCCCATCGAATTTAATGTGTCAACAATATGGCCTGAGAACCCTCTCGCAGGTCAAAACACCACTCGACCCTCTCAAACGGAACCTGTGATATCCCAAATCTTTCCATCTTTGACGACAATGACATCAGCATAGACTGTGTCAAAATAGACTAGCTCTGCAAATTAAGCTAGCACATCATCCATACAAAGCATGACAAGATCCCAACTAAGTGCACCCATGGTCACTAATGTACCTCAAAATTTGGCCTCATGACCTTTTCATCAATCTCTCATGCTATGTCCTCAATTCCATAAATAAGCAACAACCCTTTTATAACTGTTCCAATACTACAGTCAATCCCTACTAGCCCTAGGCTTAATACCTCACTCCCACAGGGATCCATCTCTGCGGGTCTGACATTCAGTCAATGTCCACCCAAGGTTACACCTTTGCTTCTACAGGGATCACAACAGCAACAACAACCCCCAAAAAAAACACAACAGACTCAATCTTGGACCAATCAAATGTCCTAGTATCATATTTACATGTTGGGGAACCAATACCAAGTCCCAAGGGCTAGATCCTATGTCCCAACTCAAGGGACACAGAGGCATAGCCTCATACCTACTACAACACAGAGGTACAATGTCACCAATATTCCTCAATCT
Source organism: Thuja plicata (assembly GCA_018584345.1). Lineage (NCBI taxonomy): Eukaryota > Viridiplantae > Streptophyta > Pinopsida > Cupressales > Cupressaceae > Thuja > Thuja plicata. The sequence continues at coordinate 2,103,030 of MU226793.1, forward strand.
TAGGCAGACATGTTAATCCAACAAGTGCAGAGTCTTCAAACCCAAATGATGGACATGCATAATCAAGGGAAAACCAAGTCCTACACCATAGAGGATTTGTACCCATACCCCTTTGATCATTCATTGCACATGTCTCTATTTCCCACTCATTTCTTGGTACCCAAATTTTACAAATACAGAGGCAACACCACCCCTGTTGTACATGTCAGAGAGTTCTTTGCTAGTTGCATGGAAGTCACGCATGACGAAACATACCTGATGTGACTGCTCCCACAAAGTCTAGTTGGACTAGCCATGGAATGGTTCTCACACTTACCTCTTGGTATTTTGTCTTGGGGAGAGTTGGTCGAAAAATTCATTGCTCACTTCCATCACAATATCGAATGCAAGGTCAACATCAAGGACCTCTGCAATATTAAATAGAAAGATGAAGAATCCTTTGTGAAATTCCTACAAAGGTGGAGGAACACTGTGAATAGAATAACATATGACATGCCCAAACAAGACCTCATAGTCATGTTCATTGATAATCTGATCCTAGATATGTCATTTACCATAGAATTGCAGTTGGCTCCTAACTTCAAGCAACTCATTGAATGAGGAGTTCCCTATGAGAAAAACATGGTCAAAAGAGGCATCCTTGCAGATCCTACCCAGACAAACATGGACAAAACTACAACAAATAAAACCAAGTGGTGGAAAAAGAACAAAAATGTCACTAGTGATGATGTCAGTAATGTAAAGATGGTCAACTATGCCCAACCAAAGGTGTCACTACAAGGCACACCTATGGAAAACCAGAAAACAATGGTGCCCACTCAACAAGTGCACAATCAGAACCAACCACCTCCTATCCAAGTAGTAGCGATGTCAAACAATTAACTACCCGCACAATGCCCACAATAGTTTTTTTTTCCTAAATGAGACTACACACCATTGTGGGAGTTGATAGTGATACAATCCAATACTATCACTCTACCTGAAATTATAGAATACAAACATGGTGCTATAAAACTAAAGTGGTATAATGACAATGAATTTTGAGAATTTCATCGAGTGAAGGGACACAAGACACCCAACTTCTATCTACTAAAAATGTCATTCAAGATCTGATATGACACAGGGGTTATCAATGTCACCAATGCCCAATAAAAGGCACCACTAATCATACAATCTTCAATGACACATTCCATGATCACAAAAAAGGGAAATCCTATGGGTCTCATGGATAGTCAAAACAAGTAAACTACACCTATGCTAATGCTGATAACATCATCAACTGCATCAACCCTTGAGATAGTCATGTGACTACTATTACTATCAAAGACCCAGGCACAAAATGTGTTGTCACCATGCGTCATACCAAAGTTGTCTTGCAAGGAGTGCCTTCTACATCTGCTATACCAACTAACTCCCCAAAATCCTTTGATCCATAGACCAGCCTTGTGGATCTGCTAAAGTGCATGTCTGCCCAGATATCTATGTTTGACCTTTTGTGCATATCTCCATAGCATAAGAAATCCCTCGACCATGCACTCCAAAATGTAGCTGTCTCAAGGGACATAACTCTATAAAGCTTCCAAAACATGGTGAACCACATAGCTTCTGATAAGCATGCAATCTTTATGGACCATGATGTGCCACCACACAAGCCTCTACATAACAATCCCTTGCACTTTCTTATCCAACTTCACAAACACATGATCTGTAGAGTGCTCGTTGATGGCGGAGCTAGATTAAACATTTGTACTTTGAAAGTAGTAAAAAACTTGGGCTATTCTAAATCTAGCATTGATGTCATCATGAGGAGAATCAATATCAGGGCTTATGATGAAGAAGAAAGGTCTTCCAAATGCATCATCATACTACCAGTTTGAATACGCCCAATCTTTAAAAATACCCAATTTCAATCTAGACCTAGAGTTGGGATATAACATGTTACTAGGAAGTCCATGGATCTACAAGATGCAATTTGTAACCTCCACATATCATTAGTGCATCAAATTCCCATACCAGGGGAAAAAATTATCATTGAAGGGGATCTCAACCCATTCCAATACTGCAACACCATCAGAAGTAGTATTGACAATCAACTACCTTCAAACCAGGAGGAAAGCATTCCTTCCACCTCAAATTCTATTCCCAAGGATGTCACAAGAAGAGTGGGGAAGATATCCATTATAGAAAAAGGATGTGGTGAGTAGAGATATGCGGAAGCTTTTACCATCACCAACATGCCTCAGAGCTCAAGGTCATATGACATGCCACAACCAGTGACAACACCAGAAACCCCAAAACTTGTTCTGTTTAGATGTCCACCCACCAAATTTTTCAAGTGGGGAGACATTGGAGAAGAAAACCATTTTGATCTAGATATAAACACATGGTTGTATCGAGACCCACAAGACACACTTCAAAAACATATACCTATGTCAACAGATAGAGCCGACTTCACAATGCTACAAAATTTTGGGTATGATGGCACGACTAGTCTGGGGGAAAGATAGCAAGGTATAATGGAAATATCTTTACTGCCAACCTAGAGAAATAAGAGAGGGTTAGGCTATGGGAAAAAAATAACCAATTCTACCACCTAATACATACTCATTGATCAAGAACAAGTGGCAAAGTTACATTGGGGGAAAATCCTGGAACATGCCTTGATCAACAATATACTCCAATAGTTATTTCCATCTGAAGTGGGAACCTCTTACTCTAGATTAAACCTTAACCAAGATATCCAAGATAATAAGGAAAGTGGGACATTCAATGAGATTTCTAGGACAACTGATTCCCATGATTACGAGTGGAGATCCCTCCACAATTCTAAACCAGCCATCCCAGACTATTCCCCTTGATTAGTCAACACTATACACCTTGAGGATATGTTTGACCAAATGAAAATAAAGGACCAGCCCTATATCGATAAAAATTCCTTAAGTGGTGTGTCCACATCACATTCATGGTTCATCATAACTATCACCATTTTCTCATTTAACTAAGAAAAGTCATCCCCTTGCGAGGACCTTTGTCTCGTATACCCTGAACTTGTAGAATGTGATCAACAAGGATAGCCTGATATAGATCTCTTTGAAAATTATGATGCTATTGTAGACTTCATAGGACTTAGAGAAGGCACACCATCAGGGTACTACAAAGAAGGTTTCTCTATTGACCTTGATAGATCAGCCTATTTTGGGGAGGAAGCTCCTCTTTCCAGTCAAAAAAGAAAAATAAAAAGAAAAAATAATAGTCAGTAAGTGAAAACCTCAAGGCACTTTCTGACACAAAAAATGACAAAAAGACAATAAAATACATATCTTCTTGTTAAAACCTCATTGGGGCGCTAGAGGATGGAAAGAAGGACTTCCTCTCCTTTACAGAGGAAAAGTCAGCATTACTAGCTAAGGAGATAGAAGAAGTTAACCTAGGTGATGAAAAGAACCCAAAGAATATCTACTTGGAAAAATCACTTACTTCAGAGGAATGAGAGCAGTTCATTAGCATCTTGAAAGAAAGTCAAGTCAACTTTGCATGGTCCTACTCATACATTCGAGGCCTATATCCAATGCTTGTGTTGCATCACTTGCCATTGTTACCAAATTCTAAACCTGTCAAGAAAAAGTTGTGAAAGATGCATCCACATGTAGCATTACTTGTCAAAGTAGAGTTGAAGAAACTCCTAGATGATGGATTCATACGACCAATCCCATACGCATACTGGATATCTAATCTGGTGCTAATAACCAAGCATAGTGGTCAAATATGCATTTTCACAGATTTTAGAGATCTAAACAAAGCTTGTCCCGAGGACGATTTTCCTTTACCAAATATCGACATGATAGTAGATCTCACAGCAGGGCACCAAATGCTATCACTCATGGATGGCTTCTCAAAATATAAAAAATAAGGATTGCACCAGAAGACAAAGACAAAATGACATTTACATGTGCCTAGGGAACTTATTGTTGGAATATCATTCACTTTGGCCTTAAAAATGCAGGAGCAACCTATCAAAGGGCTATGACCATGATCTTCCATGATCTCATTCACAAAACAATGGATGACTATGTCGACAACATACTTGCCAAGTCAATTCTTAGAAAAGATCATCTACAAGTAGTGGGACCCATATTTGATAGAATGCAAGAATGCAAAGTCTGACTAAATCCAAAAAAGTATGCATTCGGGGTCACCACAGGAAAGCTTTTGGGGTTCATTGTGTCACATCGAGGCATAGAGGTAGATCTAGAAAAGGTCAAGGCCATACTATACATTCCACCACCAACCAATCTAAGGCAACTAAGGGTTTTATAAGGTAGGCTCTAATCCATAAGGTATTTCATCACCCAATTAGTAGATAAGTTCCATCCATTCCATCATCTACTACACAAGGATGTGACATTCATATGGACAAAACAATGCGAGCAAGCATTCCAAATATTCAAGGATTGTATATTTAAGTATCTCATATTGGTGCTACCCATTCAAGGTAGGCTATTACTTTTGTACATCTTGGCAACTGAATCAGCATTAGGAGTGCTCTTGGCACAACATTATGATGAAGGCAAGGAAAGAGTTGTCTACTACCTCAACAAAAATTTGGTAGGATATGAGCTCAACTACTCACCAATTGAAAAACCATGCCTCATAGTATTATTTTCTTCCTAGAAGCTAAGACATTACATGTTGAGCCATTAGACTAAGCTAATAGCACACATTGATCCTCTGAAGTATTTATTGAGAAAAGTAGCGCTAATAGGATGACTCACTAAATGGGTGATGATATTGAGTGAATTTAACTTAGAGTACATGTATAGAAAAGCTATCAAAGGGAAAGTAATTGCAGACTAACTAGAAGAGGCACCCATACAGGATCATTATCCTATATTATCTAACTCTCCAAATGAGTCTATTCTTACAGTACAACCGAAAGTAGTGCTTTGGAAACTATACTTTGATGGATCATTCACAAACCATGGAGTAGGAGTAGGGACAGTGCTCATTACCCCAAATAATGATGTGATCCCTAAATATTTCCAACTCAACTTTCCATGCACAAACAATATAGATGAATACAAAGCTCTAGTCAGCAGAGTGAAGACAACTATACAATAGAGAATGAAGAACTTCAAAGTCTATGGTGATTCACAATTGGTCATCATCCAAGTAAATAATGACTACATGACAAATGATAGAAGATAATCTGATATAGAGAGTAGATGGACAGGCTACGTGATTTATTCCACTTCATCATATTTGAGAAAGTACTAAGAGCTCAAAACAAAGAAGAAAATGTGATAGCTACCATAGAATCGTTGATCAACATGCCAGGAAATGAGACTTGTTTTCAATTTTTGGTAGAGAAACTCATGATATCGGCATATCAAGCACCAATAAAAAAATTAGGGTGCATCCTTGTTGTTCCTGAAACCCCATGGTACCATGACATTTACAACTACCCCCAAAGTAGTATCCTCCCTCTCGACTTGTCTAGAAACCAAAAGAAGTCCCTCATCCACCAAGCCTCTAGGTACACCCTTCTCACTAGTACTCTATATAGAACAAGTCTAGATATAACATTTTTATGATGTCTCACTTCCATGGAATCCCAGAGAGCCTTGTACGAGGTACATGAAGGAATTTGTAGATCGCACGCAGGTGGCAATAACTTATCAAAGAAGATAATTCGAATGGGATACTACTGGCCTATAGTAGAGACATATGCCAAAAAGTATTTACAAAGGTGTATACAATGTTAGATTCATGGAGACCTCATCCATGCACCAGCCCAAGAACTCAATCCCATCACTTCACCATGGTCATTTTCTAAGTGGGGATTTGACCTAGTGGGTAAGATTACACCAACCTTGTCTAATGGGTATAAGTACATCATAACAGCTACGAAGTACTTTACTAAATGGGCGGCAGCCGTTCCTCTCACCTACATCACTGGTAAGAAGATCTCCATATTCATCCTCAACAACATCATTTGTCAGTATGGAATTACTCAAACCATACAAAGAGATCACGGTACACCTTTCCAAAATCAAGATGTTGAAGATCTTTGCAAAAAGTTCCACATGAAAAAAAGGTTTCTCTTCATTTTACTATCCCCAATGGAATGGTTAAGCTGAAGCCACAAACAAAACCAGACTGAAGATCTTAAAGAAAATAGTTAATGAATTAGGGCGAGACTGGCATTTCCAAGCTTAGTCCCGCACTCTAGGCATATAGAACTAGCGTGAGAACACCTATAGGAGCCACTCCTTTCTCACTAGTATATGGATCATAAGTGGTCCTACCGCTTGAATTAGAAATACCATCCCTAAGAATCTCATTGAAGAACATCATTTTAGATGAAGACTACAGAGTAGATTGACTCAATGAACTAGAATTGATGGATGAAAGAAGACATAATGCACTCAACCACTTACAAGGATATCATAATCGCCTTAGAAGGAATTATCACAAAAAGGTAAGATCACAAACCTTTGAGGTAGGAGACCTCGTACTTATGGAGAATCAAAAGAACCAGACAGAAAGGGTAAAACCAGGAAAGTTCGAGCCTAACTGGCTAGGACCTTATGTCATTGTCACATCTTGTAATAGTGGGGCATACCAATTGGAAACACTAGAAGGAGATCATCTCCTAGGATACGTCAATAACATGTACCTCAAAAGGTTCTATGCTTGAGGTCTTAAGGTTAAGGCACTTATCTACATATCCAGAAAATACAAAAAAAAAATAAAAATGCAAATGGTTACCTTGCTGAAAACCTGGAAAAAAGGCACCTTGGAGACAACAAAAAAATGAAAAAAATAGGAAAGTAAAGAGAAATGGAATCACTCTCTCAGTGAAACTTGGAAAATAGGCACTATTGAGCAAGTATCTTGGTGAAAACCTGGCAAACAGGTGCCAAGTGTTCAAATCCCACTTCGCCATCAATTAAATCCAAAGATCAAAGCTTGAGCTCACCATATGCAAGATTGGCTACCCAAGCTATTTTCAGAAGCACAATCCTCTTTGAGCATCACCACTTATCCATGGTTTTTACTTGTCCACCAGACTATGGGGAAATTCAAAGTCATAAAAAAATCCTAAAAAGAGAAAAAAGTCTTGAAAAAATCAATCTTCATAAAAAAAATAAAAAATTGCAAAATCTCAAAGAAATAAAACTAGCTCGGTTATCAACAAAGCGAATGGTGATCAGGCCAATCAATTATTGTCAAAATCATGAGATTTGAAAATCAGCAATGGACTCATATGAATCATCTTTATCAGCTATCCAATCTATCAAACAAGTGAATGGCATTCATATTCAAGCTAATCAATCTAGGTCAAAATCATGAGCTTTGTAAATCAACATTGGGCTCATATGACACAACTTTATCAACAATCCAATCTATATTCAAATCAATCCAAATCAATCAATCGACCAATCAATCTTCAATCAAAAAAATCAATTGTCTTACATGGTGACAGATACACTCAAAACCAGATAGATTAGTCTTATATGAGTCAGCCATTCCTCAAACTTGAGACAATCAAGCATTAGAGAATCAAGCAAATCAAGGAACAATAAATTGTTGACTAGGTTAGTCATGTTAGTTGGATGTCAGTCTATCTTTCAAAGTTATGTTCTTATGCTTCTCTAAGATACCTCCAAGTGATGAGAGTATCTATGATTTGTATGCTTGAGGTCTCAAGGTTAAGGAATGTATCTACATATCTAGAAAATACAAAAAAAAAATCAAAAAATGCAAATGGTTACCTTGGTGAAAACCTGGAAAAAGGTGCCTTGGAGACAACAAAAAAATAAAAAAAATAGAAAAGTAAAGAGAAATAGAATCACTCTTTCAGTGAAACTTGGAAAATAGGCATTATTGAGAAGGTACCTTGGTGAAAACTCGACAAATAGGTGCCAAGTGTTCAAATCTCGCTTCACCATCAATTAATTCCAAAGATCAAAGCTTGAGCTCACCATATGCAAGACTGGCTACCCAAGCTATTTTCAGAAGCACAATCCTCTCTGAGCATCACCACTTATCCATGGTTTGTACTGGTCCACTAGACTATGGGGAAATTCAAAGTCATCAAAAAATCCTAAAAAGAGAAAAAAGTCTTGAAAAAATCAATCTTCATAAAAAAAATAAAAAATTGCAAAATTTCAAAGAAATAAAACTAGCTCGGTTATCAACAAAGTGAATGGTGATCAGGCCAATCAATTAATGTCAAAATCATGAGATTTGAAAATCAGCAATGGACTCATATGACTCAGCTTTATTAGCTATCCAATCTATCAAACAAGTGAATGGAAATCGTATTCAAGCCAATCAATCTAGGTCAAAATCATGAGCTTTGTGAATCAACATTGGGCTCATATGACACAACTTTATCAACAATCTAGTCTATATTCAAATCAATCTAAATCAATCAATTGACCAATCAATCTTCAATCAAACAAATCAATTGTCTTACACGGTGACAAATACACTCAAAACCAGACAGATTAGTCTTATATGAGTCACCCATTCCTCAAACCTGAGACAATCAAGCATCAGAGAATCAACCAAATCAAGGAATAATAAACTGTTGACTAGGTTAGACATGTTAGTTGGATGTTAGTCTATCTTTCAAAGTTATGTTCTTACGCTACTCTAGGATACCACCAAGTGATGAGAGTATCCATGAGTTCTATGCTTGAGGTCTCAAGGTTAAGGCATTTATCTACATATCTAGAAAATACAAAAAAATAAAAAAATGCAAATGGTTACCTTGGTGAAAACCTGGAAAAAGGCGCCTTAGAGACAACAAAATAATAAAAAAATTAGAATAGTAAAGAGAAATGAAATCACTCTCTTAGTGAAACTTGGAAAAAGGGCACTATTGAGTAGGTATCTTGGTGAAAACCTAGCAAATAGGCACCAAGTGTTCAAATCCCGCTTCGCCATCAATTAACTCCAAAGATCAAAGCTTGAGCTCACCATATGCAAGACTAGCTACGCAAGCTATTTTCAAAAGAAAAATCCTCTCTGAGCATCACCACTTATCCATGGTTTGTACTGGTCCACCATACTATGGGGAAATTCAAAGTCATCAAAAAATCCTAAAAAGAGAAAAAAGTCTTGAAAAAATCAATCTTCATCAAAAAAAAAAAAAATTGCAAAATCTCAAAGAAATAAAACTAGCTCAGTTATCAACAAAGCGAATGGTGATCAGGCCAATCAATTAATGTAAAAATCATGAGATTTGAAAATCAGCAATGGAGTCATATGAATCAGCTTTATCAGCTATCCAATCTATCAAACAAGTGAATGACAATCATATTCAAGCCAATCAATCTAGGTCAAAATCATGAGCTTTGCAAATCAACATTGGGCTCATATGACACAGCTTTATCAACAATCCAATCTATAATCAAATCAATCCGAATCAATTAATCGACCAATCAATATTCAATCAGAGAAATCAATTGTCTTACATGGTGAGTGATACACTCAAAACCAGACAGATTAGTCTTATATGAGTCACCCATTCCTCAAACCTGAGACAATCAAGCATCAGAGAATCAAGAAAATCAAGGAACAATAAACTGTTGACTAGGTTAGTCATGTCAGTTGGATGTCAGCCTATCTTTCAAAGTTATGTTCTTATGCTACTCTAGGATACCACCAAGTGATGAGAGTATCTATGATGGATCATGATCTTATTTTCTTTGATTGTTTTTTATGGAATGTTTCGTTATGATTCTGGGGCAATGATGATTTAGGATAAATGTGGTAGGCACTATCACTTATCTGGAAGCCATGCAGTTCCATGATTTGAGCTTAACCCTGGAAAAGAATTAGATAATCCTTTTCTATTATCTGCTTGTTCCTACCAATAGAATCATAGCAGTATCCAGATGCTCTGTATCTGGGTGCATTGGATTTCTATCTTTATTTTCTCTTTCTTTTCAAAATCAAGAGATCATAGCGGTATCTAGATGTTCTATATCTGGGTGCATTGGATTTCTATCTTTGTTTTTCCTTTATTTTGGATTTTTCAAAGAGCATAGTAGTATCCAGATGGTCAATATATGGGTGCATTTGGTTCTCTTTCTTTTCAAAATTAGAGAACAAAGCGGTATCTAGATGGTGAATATCTAGGTGGGTTTGGTTCTCTTTCTATTCAATCTCTCTACTCCTTCTAGTTATCAAGAGATCATTGCGGTATCTAGATGGGGCAATATCTAGGTGCATTGGATTCTCTTCAATTTTTCATAATAAGGTGTAATGATGAAGAAAATTGGAAAACTCGACAGCGACTTGGGGACCCCATCCTCTCTATAAGTGCATATCTATCAATTGATTCCAGAGATAAACTTCACACTAAATTTCTTCTAACTAACACATGCATTACTCAGATATTTTATGCATACTAGATTGCATTCATTCATTTATTAGCATAAGAAAACAAAACAAAACAAAACAAAACATGTGCATACATTGTAGTCATAATCAAATGCATCCATAAACATCATTTTATAAAAATGCATTTCAAAAGCACCATCTTGCATACATATGTCAGTATCATAGGAAAGTAAATCATATCTCTAAGAGTCTACAAATATAGAACCACATTGCATACATTTCATCATAATCATATAGAACCATGCATATAACAAGTAAAATTACAAATCATATAGAATCATAAGTTGCATCTCATATAGATCTCAAAATATCTGAGTACAATGAACGATTGCAAGTCTGACCATCAGAAGGTGATCAACATAAATGTCAATAAATATCAGTATATCAGAGATACAATCATCAGTACAACATCTGAATATATCAACAGAACGTCACTATAAAAATGATACAACATGATATAAAATGGACAATGAGAAGTTCAACATGAACTACCCCCACCCTCGCCACCAAGTGGATGGGGGGTGGCATATCAGGTACAGTCCTCTATTTTTAACCAAGAGCTCAAATAGCACTGATCTAGGACCTACTAGACCTCTTTGATGTTGTGTAACTAGGTACTCACTAAGTTGGAGGAATAATATCATCATAATGGCATCGTCAGTAGTCAATCTCTCTCTAGGCCTCACACCCTGATCTCTAGAACCAATCAAGAACATCCCAATGAGGCACATCCTGTACACCATAAATGAAGGCTCTGACCTCTATACAAGCCTATTTCTCTCTCCCCTCTTATGTTGTAACCAGACTCTCTACAACAGCAACCATACTCTTCAAAGTAGTAGCTCGTGCCTCAGAAGCAATCAGCCTAGCCTAAAGATCAAATATCTATTGTGTGAGTATCTCCGTCTCCAATGGATCATCATCCATCCCACCCATGGAAACATCCATCTCACCATCCTCACCTCTATCCCCCAAACCCTCCTCACTACTCTCACTACCGCTAGTACTGCTACCAGTACTGCTACTACTAGTGGACAAGCTAGTGCCTACCTCCTCAATATCCAAATCCTCAATCTCCACATCATCAGTCACTACCCTCTCATCATCCCTCTTTGGAAAAAAACACCTATGCAAGGATGCACTCGCCTAACCAAGTGAGGTGCATCCTCCTCTAATCCCTCCTCCTCCTCTAGTATGACACTCAGCCCAACCCACCTACTAATGTCATGACCACCCCTAGTCCTCACCCTCCCACCAACACCACCAGGCCTAGGATCATCTCCATCATCTCCACTGTCTCTCCCACCACCCTAACCACCATCTCTCCTACATCCACCATCCCAGCCACCATCTCTCCCCCATCCACCATCCCTTCCACCACCCCAGCCACCATCCCATCCTCCATCTTAGCCATCACCTTATTCTCCATCCCTCCCACCATCCCGTACTCCACCCCTACCTCCACCCCTCCTTCCTCTCCATCTCTACCGACTCTTCCTCAAAATGGTACCAACAATAGGACAAGACACATCGGTGAAAGAAATAGGTTGAGACTGCTACCACCATGCATCATACTGAGGGTAAGTGCATGCAAAGAGAACAAGTTCAAACGTTAGTATCATATGGATGATAAGAATAAGTGACTAATCAAAAGATATATACTTCTAAAGAGAGCATAACAAGCGAGATAACATCAAGCATGGAAAAATAAAAAATATACCTACATCCACAGTGGCTGATTGCCACATCCAAGCAACATGAAGTAGACCCATGCACTCCATTCTAGTAGCATCCAGAGAAATGATGACACCCCATAGAGTAGCATCCCTCAACCGACGATCAAAGTATGCATAAGAATTAGACACATCTTGTCTCTCGCCAAACTAGTGCAACACCTTGTTAGTGTTGTGAAAATCAATCATGTGAATGTGGTTGCTAACATGACCAATCAAAAAACCTCCACTGTCAAAAAAAGGGAAGGTGTGCATCCTCCCCATCCCACACAAGACAATCCCTATAAGGTCTCCAGATAAAATATGACATCATATCCAACAGTTGTTACCAGTACATAAGGTGTCCCATATGGGATTGAACAATCGCTCCATCATACATAAAGACATATGGTCCCATGCCTAGATCTGCAGGAGATTCACTCCACATCCAAGAGACTTACCACCAGGGTAAGCCACATAAAACATGTGAAAGTACATGTGGGTCAACATACAGGGACCCCAAGCATATACAATATGATCTCTAACCATACCCTATAGCACAATACCGAAACTAATAGAGAACCAATGTTGGTGACAATCGGGCACAAGATCCCACATATCAAACTACGTAACAGAGTTGACAACCTATCTAAACCCATGCCAAACCTAGCCCATAGGATATCATAAGGGTCAGACATACCAAGCTAATCTTGGAGCAGACCAGATAGCTCAGACAGAGCACTAATACCAAGACCCCGATTATACTCTATAAGGGCACCCTGAATGGGAATGTGAAGGATGCGACAGACATCCTCAAAAGTGACTGCACACTCTCCAGTTAGTAACAAAAAAAAGCACGTATCTGAATTCCATCTCTCTAAGAGAGCACAGATCAGACCCCTATTGTTCATGATCTCAAGCATGTAACAATCCTATCTATCTCAATACATCTCTCTCTGCCTCAGACAACTGGAAACATAATACTAACCCGATAGGTCTAGACTCTTGGTAACACAAAATAGTCCTGACGAATTGCAAAACATCAGAAAAAACCAATCATTAGTATCAGGTTAGAAACATTAATATAAAAAAAACAAGATAAAAGTACAAATAAAGCAATTGCGGCATTCTTAAGAAAAATATGGCACATTTATAACGATTGCGGCATTCACCTGCAACTGTGGCATTTTTCTAGCAAATGCGGTAATAAACCCAACATTTGCAGAATACTTATTGATTGTGAAATGCAATCGGCAATTGCAACACCCAAACCACAATTGCAGAAAATCGCAGCCCATTGTGGCAAGGTATGTAAAATTCCAAAAAAGAAACATTTTTCAGATGCAATAAATGCAAGCATTAATGACAAAAGGATAGGATGTGAGATTTAATGACAAAAGGATAGAGCAACTCACCAGACATCCTACGTGAGCTGGATGATGAAAATTCTAGACCCGATCAGACATGTGCATGACTCTAGGAATACCCACCATAGCTCAATAAACAACACTAAAAGAAAAGAAACTAAACACAGACTCACCTAGTGATCCAGAGCTCCAAGAGTGCAAAGTGACAAATGAATGGCTCTCAAGCTATTTATAAGGGTTCAAAAAAACCCTAATTCCTCCAGGACCTCAAATTTATCATCCCGAGCCCTAGAAAATTTAACAGTATGTATTAGAAGCATATTCAACAATATTCAAAATCAGTCAGATACCTAGATTACCAATTTGCAGTTTTAATAAATAAACGCTCATGTCGCAAATTTTCTCTCAAATTTGTTGAGGGGGCATAAATACACCTACTATCCCAGGGGCAAGCTGGGGTAGGATCAAACCAGAGAATCTTTGACACACTGAAGCAAGCCATAATGCATCAAAGAGGGGCAAATATGGACACCCTAAAATGGAGAGACATGCGACTTTACATTAAAAACACTAATTTTCATCTATTAATTAATGGTTTTTAATCATTAATTAATCATTTATTTCCTTCTAAATTCATTTCCCAAATTATCTAATCAAATCGCCAAAATTAATTAAATAATTAATTTTATTTAATTAATTAACCTTAATTGATTAATCTTCATTAATTAATTAAATTAAATTTCCTAAAGTTTAAATTCAAATATTTAAACTTATTAATTAATTCTTCTAATTAAATTAATTTAATTTCATTCAAAAATTTAATTCTAATCCAAAAATAATTCAATTATCTCACATGTTGAATACTTTAATTTTAAAAATGAATTAAATATTCAGTTAAATCCTTTCTTCGTGTTTAAAAATATAACTCTTAATCAGATTTTTGATTACATGGGTTTCTCCACCCACCTCTTTAGTTCAAAAAGGTAACTCCAAATTACCTCTTCAGTTCTAAAGGTAACTCATAATTATCTCTTCAGTTAACCAAACTCTATCTCCTCTCTCCCAGTTGAAGAGGTGGAGTTTACTGATGACTTCTCCAGTTCCCTTTAATCTCAATCATTCATCCTCCTATCTTTGGGATTGATCTCAACCATTCATATCATTCTCATTTTCTATATAATCAACCCTTCATAACCATTTGAAGGATCCAAGATTTCAATATCATGTGCGTCATCACTCTGTCAGATTGGTTCAAGCATCAAGTCATCTTGAGATCACACACATTTGATATCATATTCTCGACACTCCCAAGTCATAGACATTGCTGAAACCAATACTAAGCATCATGCAAACAAAATTTCAGAAGTAGAGAGAGAGAGAGACAATAGAATATTCAAGCATTGTTGGTTTGCATTCATTTGTGTACCTCCTTTATTGCTTGTTAGTTTATTGATTCATAGTTTCATTATTAGTAGTATCTTCGATTGTTTAACCCCCTTTGCAAATCGATGCTACTAAGCCCTTGTAATTGAGAGGTGCAACATATTTTGATCCCGCATACAGAATCATCCACATAATCTTCCATGTTCTTATGCATCATGTCATGAAATATTGTTGTAACAGCCCACTGATAAGTAGCACCTACATTTTTGAGTCAAAAGGGATAACATTGCAGCAGAAGATGTCCCAAACACATGTGAATGTAGTATTTTCTTGATCTTCAGGAGCAATATTGATCTGATTATACCCAGAGAAACCATCCATGAGATAGTACATCTCGTACCCAACTGTCATATTCATAATTATATCAATGTTTGGCAAAGGAAATTCATCCTTTGAAAAATCCTTGTTAAGATCCCTGAAGTCAGTACAGACTCAAAAATATTTGTCTAGCTTTGATATAGGTATAATGCTTGAAATCCACTCTGTATAATTAATGGCTCTAATGAACCCATCTTTTAGTAACTTTTCTATTTCTGCCTTTATTAACAAAGCAACATGAGGGTGCATTTTTTAGAGATTTTGTTTCACTAGTTTGACACCTGGTGCTATAGAAAGATGGTGCATAATCAAATCTGGATCTAAACCCATCATGTCCGAGTAACTCCATACAAAGTTGGTTTTTTTTGTATTTAAAGAATTTAGTGAATTCTTTAAGCTCTTCTATTGATAATGACTATGCTACATGAATGATGTGTGGATGCTCTGTTTTCCTAATATTCATAGGTTGTGTCAGTTTGATCAGTACTGACGACCATTCCTAGAAGTGACTACTAGGCAAGATATCAATTACCCCATTGTTTAGTGCCTCAAGGAGGTTTTCACCATTAGATATGTCTTTTATTTTTACTATTTTGTTTTCTAAAACTACCACAATGTGGTTTTCCCCTTCAAAAATTCTAGTCTTTTTTCATTTTAATTTTATGCTTGGGGTACTTGATATTCGCTTTAGTCATATTCACACTAGGTTTGGTGGTGGAAGAATTTATAGGTTCAACAAAATTTAGGTAGTAGGATAGTTCATACCCATTGGGGAAGGTGGGGACGTTTATAAGTTGTTCTTGTAAGCCACAATCAATGAGTTCAGGATGTATGAGTAGAAATGGATCGACGGGTTCAAGCGTGTTTACGGTATGTTAATCACAAACTTTAGCCGTCAAGTAAAGTTCTAGATTGGTACCCTGTATAGATGTGTTTAAATCAGTCAGAGCCCTAATGGCCTTGTCAAAGCCCATATTAGGGATTATAATTTTTAACTCATCATATCTAGACAATGAACCTTCACCTACCTCGAATGGAGTTTCATATTTTTGTACTATATCCACCTCCTAGTCTTCATTTTCTTCTAACAGACTATCAAACTCATACTTTTGAGAGTCTGTTTTGGCATAGTCTATCATATCTAGGAAGTGAGTGAAGTCCACTCATTTCCCTTAGTTTGGGCGATCTCTATCTGAGAAATCTACTATGGTTAAATTCCAATTTTCCACATCAGTATCTTGCCAAGATGTGGCAGCCTCTGGTTGATCAAGAACCACTGGTGATTCCTCTGAGATACACTCTTCAATAGTGTTGATCTGTAGTGTTTTTCCTTCTTGTTCATAGAGGAGAGACATGACACATGGAGGAATAGTATAAGAATACTCATCTTCCTCATCAAACTCATCCCACTTGCAAGTAGGTGTGTCACTACTTTGTTTTGATGTTTCTAAACCAACTTCATTTTGCTTCTCTTTGTCTAGATGTACCTTGTTTTTATTTTCATTGTCTAGAAGGGATTTTTATTTTTGTGCCTTCTTTGATAAGAAACCTAGGCCAGTCATGTCCCTAGACCATCAGTTTTCAATAGAGATAGGTTCCAGGAGTCTATTTTTGATACATATGAGGGGTCCTTTTCCTAAATAACCCATTCGTTGAGCCAGTTCATACCCCAATCCATATATTTTTGGGGATATTTTATAGTTTTTTACTTCATTGTTCTCAGGCTCTCTACATAGGAATTCCAAAATGGCATGTTCTTCTTTCTCTTCTTATAATGGTATAGTTTCTTCAACAAGACCACCATCATAGATCACTCTAGCTGGTGTCATGGATGGTTTCATCTCTTCCAAAGGTCTCCTGTAGGACCTAGGTGATTTTGGAATATATGTCATTGATAGGACTGGTTCCACTATGTATCCACCCATACTAGTGTCCTTTATTTTCAGCTTATTTTCCATTTCTTTTATTAAATCACTGATTGACTCTGAATTTGAAGCCTCTCTATTTTGTGGGATGAGAGTATCTACTGCCTGTCATAGTGCATTGGATGCATAGCTAGTGTCTACAAGAATATTTACTTTAACACCATTGAATGGAAACTTGATGCACTAATGGTATGTGGATGGAATAGCTTGCATCTCATGAAGCCAAGGGCTTCCCAACAAGATGTCGTAGGCCAATGGAAGATCTAATACCTAGAACATGACCTCTCTTTTGACAAGTCCCACTTTGATAGTGAGAATTATGAGACCTTTGGAAGATCTCTCTTGTTCAGCATATGATTTTATAGTGATTTTCTTCTTTGGATCAATGTCATACTTTAAAAATCCTAGTTCTTCAATTAGCTTGTATGTACAAATGTTCAACCCTGCACCTCCATCTATCAAGACCCATTTGATGTGATGCTTATCGATCATGACTTCAATGTGTAAGGGAAGATTATATAGATGGCCCAAAGAGTTATCATCTTTTTCCAAAAATGATAGGTAGTTTGGCAAAGTCAAATGACCGACCATAGATTGAAACCAATCCAGATCCAAGTCCTTAGGGATATTAGCTGTTGATAAGGCTTTGTCTAATATCTCTCTATGAGCTAGAGATATCTTGAGAAATTCAAAGATCAAGAACTAGGAATTTGTTCTTTGCAATTGCTGAATTATGTTGTAGTTTGCAACATGAGAGGACATGAGTTGCTCAGAGCTTGATACCTTTGTTGTGGACCCAACCAATTTTTTGCCGGTCAAGTTAGACGACCAAGATGTTTTTGGTTGATTGGGGGACAAGGAAGGGTTGGTAAATCTTGATCCTCCTAAGGTAACCTTTTCTTGTGCTTGGGTCACAACGTTGGCTATTCTAGACCCTTTCTTGTCCTTTTTGACAATAATGACATTATAGTACTTGGGAGAGACTAGTTCAATCATCTGGATGAAATTATCATCATGGGTGTTATACGTATGGTTTATCCTAGCACCTTCATTATAAGTTTCCACTTTTTCATATTCAGGTAAGGGATTCTTGAATTCTTTGTGATTGACATTCGTAGCATGATTGTCAACCACAATTATTTCATTATCAATGAAATCTTGAACCTCATGTTTTAGCCTCATATAGTTCTCCGTTGTATGTCCTTTATTTCTATGGAATGAATATTAATCATTGTCTCTCCACATTTTTAGTTTTATCTCTGGTTTGTATGGTTTGGAGTTATCTAGAAATGTGATAAGTTTTTTTTCCAGTAGAGTCTTAAGAGCCGACTCATAAGATTCACCTAGAGCATTGAAGTTCCTCTTGCAATTAACCCAAGGTTTTTCTTTCATGAGGTTAATAACCCCTTTAGAGGGAGTCTTCATGGTGTTTTCAGAAAGTTTTAGGGCTTTGGAGCCACTCATTAAGTTTAACAATTTTGGTTTGGGTTGCGGAGAAACGTGATTGACTACTCCATTCACCACATGCTTATTTTTGTTCCAGTATTTGGTTTTACCTTTAGAACTGGAACTAAATTTGGTTTCTTTGGAAAGGGTAATCTCACCCTTCTTGACAAGCGTGGTCTCTAACTTTAGCACACTCTTCATAAGTTGATAAAAATTGGAGAGATCTTGCAATTGAAGGGGGTAATTACCCTCTTCGAGTAGTGCATTAGTAAATATATCCATATTTTCAGACTCAGGAATGAATCATGGATATCTAGAAAAGAATCTTCTCCATCATTGAATAAAATTCAAGAATGGTTCTCCTATTTTCTTTTGAATATTTCATAGCTTGATCATAGATACAAGATGATGTATGTTATATGAATACTGTTATAGAAACAGATTCATCGGTTTGTCAAAAGTTTTAATTCCAGTGGGAAACTTTGAAAACCACTGCATAGCTTGACCACCAAGACTTTGGGAAAATAGATGCATGATATACGTCTTCTTATGCATAAACTTTGTACGTAGGGAACAAAATTCCTCAGTGTGATCTTGTGGATCGAAATGACCACTGTACTTGTCGAATGTAGGAATTTCTACTCCATGTGGAAATGGAGGTAAGTATAAGTCTTTGTCGAAAAGAAATGGAAAAATGGTGTCCATGGAGAATTTTTTCATTGGTTTCTCTCTTTCATGTTTTACTACTTTCATTTCAATTCTCAAGGCTTGCATTTGTTTGGCCATGATTTTCATAAGAGTTTCCTCTTCTCTGTAAATGACATCTTTAGCCCTATAATGAGGGAGAAGTTGGGCTCCTTATTGAGCCAGTTCTAGAAAGAAGTATTCCTTGTCTCTGTTCATGAGAAAACTCATTACTTTGAGGAATTATTTGTCTTGTGTACATTTGGTAACCTCCTCCTTGTCGGCTTTAGAATATCTTGAAGGGTTTCGACTATTAGCACCTTGAGCACTAGCATCATAGTTGCTATGCCTACACCGATCTCTCCTTCATATTTCTTCCAACATGTTTGGTTCTAGTGATCTATTACGGGGATAAACTGACTTGTGTTTGTTCCTTAACTATTCCTTGAAAAAAGGATTTTCCTCAAACTATGAACATTGTCCTTCTTCTAGGTAGACAGTTCTAAGAGAACTCCTAGTCTGGACAGGAATTAATCAAGCAACTCGCTTATAAAGTGATCTAACAATTTTGATGTGTCAACTAAGTCCAAGATCAAATGAGGATGACAACAAGATATGTCCAACTAAGAAGGAGAATCAAAGACTCTAATCTTGATCAAAGGTTAATGAACATGCACTCAAAACTCAAAATAAGGATAACTTAGACAAGAGACAATCAAATAGCTATTGACTGATCTACAGACTAGCATGATGACATCGAAGTTTTGTGACAACAAAAGTCAGACTAATCAAAAGGTTCTAACCAAAGACAAGACTAGTGCGAACTCATGTTTTCTGATCAAGGAATTGAAACATAGTACAAAATCTAGAAAGATACCCAGGGTACAATAAAAACCAAGTCAAATGTTTCAAGTCAGATATTCTATGTCTATTTTGCAAGTTCCATTTTTTTGACATCGATGTTTCAGTTTGTCAAACACTTCAAACATAGTATGATAAAATAACAATCATAGAAAGAAAACTCTTATACATATTTGGCTGTCAAGGATGATACTTGTTTGAATCCTCTTGCAATAGAATACTCATTTAAATTGGACAGATATAAGCTTGGCAACATTAGCTCCCCTCCATGACACACACTTCTCAAGCATACCAAGCTTCAAATTTTTCAAGATCTGGGGATCTTGATAAACTTACTATCTCAAAATAAGGGGTACATGAGAGGTTTCTTAGGCATGCATGTCTCACAATTCCCGTATCAACAAGTAGAAGGTTTTTGGATACTAATTGAATGGTTTTTAGTAAGAATCTTCATTTGGATGTATCCTTTGTGTCCATGAAATCATGATTGTGGCTGCTAACCCCACAGAGGACCTTAGCAAAATTATTCATGATAACATTATTGAGACCCAAAAGCCCTAATTTGTGTTAGATGAGAGCTGAGTATAAACTCAAATTCCATCCATCTTCCATGACTTTGGTCTCAAGGAAATGATTTAATTATAGTGAGTCAAAGTATCTTGGCGTTAGCCTGTACTCACTTGGGCCATTCTCACAAGGTGATTACTTTTTCCCACTATGATAGGCCCTCTAAAAGGTAAGCATGCAATCAGATAAATGACAACAATTTTTTTGGATTCTTGATCATCCCACATGGGTGAGAGCATAATCTCCTAACATTCTTGCCATTTTAAAAATGCAAAACACATGTTCATTTTAGAATGTCTAGCATGCGAGGTTCCTAATTTATCAAAAACAAACAAAATATTTTCTTGAAATGTGATCTAGGAAACCTTAAAATATCCTATTAGTAGTCTGATATTTCAAGTCTTCACCACCTGTCCTGCAAACAAGTGTTTCAAAGTAGAAGTCTTTGTCAAATGTCTTGCAGAAGACAATTAGGCTGCAAAATCAGAGAACCAAAAGACCAACAAAACCAAATTAGGCTAGTAACACATGTTGAAACAAAAAGGTTAGTAACATATGCTGAATCCTTAAATTTGGCTATCTGATTTTTTAAAAATCTCCCAAAATCTAGAATTTTCATTATAACTCCTAGAGATCTGAAACCACTCCCAAACATCCTGTGAAAAAAGTATTTTAGTTTGGTAATGGATGGGATCCCAAGATTAAGGTATAGTATCTATTTATCTCAAGAGTGACGGTTTGTTAAAAGATATAGAGGGAGATAGTTACAGTTGATATTAAGGAGTCTTGAGTTGTAGTAAGGCATGATCAAAGCCTTGAGATGGTTTTAAAAAAAACAATTTAGGTCTTTAGGGACAAGAAACCTAGTAGATATTGCAAGGAGACAAAGGTGTAATGTATTCATAGTGAGAATGGGTGTGATCAATCAAGAAGGGTATCGACTCATTCATAAAAATGAATGCAATCATATATTATGATCGTATTTTTTGTTGTTAGTAAGTCATTGTTTGGTTGGGTAAGAGTGGTTGAGAGTTTGTGTGGATCCATGAGTTGTTCCTATTGAGGAAGTTAGAATAGTGACTTGAGTTGTGAGTGATGGTGAGAGAAGTTGTATCTACCATAAGGAAATGGAGATTTGTCCAAAAATGCATTATTTTGTTGAATGTCAATGAAGGAAACATGAAGAGTTTTAATGTGATGTGAAGGATCTAGGATAAGTTGGACTACTTGAAAACATTGTAAGTGCAGTTTTTAATCATGTGGTTTCAAGTGAGTTATGGATATTAAATAAAACTAATTGACTAATTATGGACTATACTATTCATTAAAACTCATCTTTGCTCAAGGACTTAAACTATTTTCAATGTGTAACACTTTTATAAACTATTTCTTTTTCACTGTAACTTTTTTATGCTATTTTTCTAACTATACATCTATAAAAATATTTTGCACAATCAGCTCATTATAAAGGCATAAAATCAATTCATAGTTAAGCTTTAGTAAGCATAAGCCATTTCCTAGATCTACTCACCTTCTTGGAAGTCTAAGTCCTATTTCGAAGCCCTTCTTTTGAGTATGCAGAAAGAGAAAGAAAAAATTGATTAATGAGACATAGATACGAAGATATTCATGCATATGAAATTTTTCCTCAATAGTATCTTTCATAATCCTTGACTTTAAGTCAAATTTTGGTGTAGGGACACGTAGGCCTATCATCAAATAGGTTCAATTGAAGATTGTAATCCATCTTGGCATTGTGATGGGTCATATTTAGTAATAGTAATTCATGAGTACACACATAATTTTGATTCATACATTCTAATTTGGCATATTGGATGTACGTGGTAGCTTAATTGTGTATTTTACATCTACCTTTAGCCTCACATATTGGGATGATAACAAGCTAGCTTTGTCTATAACTTTACACAACATTGGAGTAGGAAAAACTACCTTGGAAAATGAAGTGTTTGCATCTTTAAATTTTTAGAGATGAAAATGTTCAAAGGTCACTCTCATACAAAACTATAGAATATATGCAATACTGATAGAGTTTGCTCACAACAATGCTATCCTCATCAATACTAAAGTGTTGAGTAGTGGCTTTCAAGGTTACTTATTTTCATGCTTGCTAATTGCAGTGTTGGTAAACGGATTGTTCTTTTGAATGTAACTCTAAAATACCCAAAAATGTTTAAGAACAATTGAATACAACAATTGGGAAATAGTTACTCAAAAAACTATTTCCCCTTTGAATTAGAAGTGTAGACACCCTAAAATGGGCAGGCTTGCAACTTTACATTAAAAACCCTAATTTTCATCTATTAATTAATGGTTTCTTAATCATTAATTAATCATCTATTTTCCTCTAAATTCATTTCTCAAATCAT